>BLKR01012841.1:2500-15777 GCA_011170035.1 Teleogryllus occipitalis | reverse complement strand
TATAGGAAATTCAGGAGAAGGAAATAGAATTTTGGTTTGGCATTCTCCTTCTACATCGGTCAAACTGCAGTTGAACACAGGCAGGGCGGGATAAGTCAGAGCTTATTTCTTTGCATAAACTGGAACAGAGAACATGAAGCAGAAAATAAATGGGATTAGCATTGCTATTTATTTGTTTTAAGGGAGGTAGAGATGTGATTAGACTATTCCTTGACGCTGTAGAACAAGTTGTTAAGCAGGAAAGCTATCAATTAACTTTTCAAGGTATGTATAGTGTTAATAAGAAGGCTCGGTTTGTTGTAAAGAGTAATTCTCTAGGGTAGTATTTTCATGAAGGGTACTTTGTGAATGGGGAACGTGTAGGTTAGCCTTTTGTTGAGGGTTATAGTCGTGTACATTAGAAATTAGAGTGAAAGTGTCTTTGTTTTCCATGAGATTGTTCATTGCGAAGAGAAGTATATCTAAGATGTACTTGCAGGGTAGTGGAAGAATTGTAAGTGTTTAGAAGAAGGGTTTGCAAGACTGCAGCTAAAGAGTGCTGGTCATTGTAGGCAGAATTCCTTTTTTGGATAATAAAAGTACTAGTTATTTCCGAGGCAATTCCCCAAAATTTTTATCCATCTGTCAAACGTGAGAGCACAAATGCATAATACATTGTCCTAGGAGTCTCAATGCATAGTAGGAGTTGGTGAGCATCTTATTAAGAATTAAAAAATGAATGGTTTTGTCCTTATATTGTTGTACAGAGGAATGTAGTTTGATGATAAATTGTTACAGGTTTATTATTAGTGAGGAAATAGTGTGAGAGATTTTCTTTGCATCGGGGATTTATGAAATTTAGAGGGAGAGACTGTCTTGTTGATGTCTATGATGAGTTTGTTGTGTTGAAACAGTTTCACTACTGCATGCCATGATTGTAGAGTTTGTTAATGTTATAAATGTAGAGTTATTACTTTTATGATAATTTTTCTGTCATCTGCAAACAAAATAAATTTGTTATTGTTTGAAACCAAGGGCAAGTCATTTATAATAGATTTAGTCCTAGTGGAGTGTGTAGTGTTTATGCAATGAGAGAGCAAATAACTTAATGCTTGTTGTGAAATAGAACAAAGTAAAGCAGTGTTTGTGTAATAAGTAATAGCTGAAACAGAGGTTTAGATAGCTACAAATCAATGGGATTTGAATGTTTATTCATATCTGTGGATTCATCACACAGTAGAACATGTTAAGCAGGAAAGCTTTCAATTCACTTTCGAAGCGATGTATAGTGTTAAAATTTGTATGATCGTGGCCTAATTAGTAGTAAACAGTAAAGCGATCTATTAGGGTAGTAGAAAAAGGTTAGTTTGAGAATGGGGAACACGTAGGTCTTCCATTTGTCAAGTGTTATAGCTGAGTACAACAGAATTTAGAGAAAGAGTCTATGTTGTCCATGACAATCTTCATTGTGAAGACAAGTATCTCTGATATGTACTTTCACGGTATAGGAAGAATTGTAAATATTTTCAATAAGGGTTTGCAAGACTCAGCTAAAGAGAGCTGGTCAAATTATGCAGTAATCATTTAGGATAATAAAAGTACTAATGCTTTGAGATGCATTTCCCCTAAATAATTATCCTTATTTGAAGTTTGTGTGCACAAATGCATAGTACATTGTCCTAGGAGTGTCAATGCATAGCAGGAGTTGGTGAACTACTTATTAAGAATAGAAAAGTGGGGGAGGACATTCCATTTCGGGTTTTGTTCATAGATTGTCATAAAAAGGAAGGTAGTATGATGAGATATTGTTACAGGTGTATTGTTTATGAGGGAAAAGAGGGAGAGACTTCCTTTTCATCGGGGATTAATGACATTTAGAGAGAGAAACTGTCTTGTAGATGTCTATGATGAGTTAGTTGTGTTTAAGTTATAAATGTTGAGTTAATGCTTTTAAGATTGTTAGTGTCATCTGCAAAGAAAATAATAGTTATTGTTGAAAACCAAAGGCATGTCATTTATTATAGAATTAGGCGTAGTGGAGTGTGTAGGGTTTATGCAAGGAGAGAGCAAAAACTATTATGCTAGTTGTGAAATAGGACAGTGTAAAGCAGTGTATGTCTAATAAGTCATAGCTGAAAGAGGTTTACATAGGGGGATAAGAAGTTTGTTAGTGTAGCAGTGAGAGGCAATACAGACAGATTAGATAAGGAATGAGTGAATAAATATGAAAGAAGGTTGGTGGTGATGTAGTGATGTTCATAGTGGTCAGTCCCTTGTGTACATTGAAGAAAGAATCAGTTTTATTAGGAGTGTGTGATCTAGCCATTGAAGTGGAATAGGAAGGGAAGGAGGTAGGTAGTATGCTGAATTACATGGGTAAACAACCATGGGTGCAAAATCGGGGAGGAGAGTTTGGGATGAAGATTTCATTGTGATATAGGCCTTATCTTGAAGCAGAGGAAATTTCATCCGAAAACAAATCGATTCGACGCTGTATTAAAAAGGAGGTTGGAATAGAGACATCATTTTCGCGGCAAATACTCGGTTCCAAAGAGTATACAACATCGCAGCAGAGTTGGAGTTCTGGGTAGTGACGTCATGTACAGGCATGATGTAAGTGCTTTCGTTAGGACGTACGCGTAGAGTACGTAACCAGTTTTATAAAGAAACGATATGCAACAAGACATTGCTAATTGCACACGAATTTTGTTATGAAATTAATAATGACGTCTGATGGCTAATTTAGTTGTGGGGTTTCAGGTGGAGAGCAGCGTGTCAGCAGATGGTGGCGAGAATGCGGGAAGGCAATTTGAGGTTAAACTCAACTTGCAGCGTCGGCCGGTGTATTCAAGGGAATATTAGTTTCTCCAGAGAAGCAATGGAAGCTGAGTTGGAAAATGAAGGTGGGGAATAAAAAAGAGAATAGTTTGGAGTTCTTTATTTTTGCCTATCCCTCATGTTTAGTGAAGGTGGAACTGGAGTAAACAGAAGTGCCTGTGATCGTATTGGAAAGCAAAGAGGTCTGTAGGTAGTTGTCATGAGTATGCTACCAGATGGAAATAAGTTTTTTAATAGAAATGAAGTGCAGTGATAATGTATGTTTTTGCATGGTGTTTAGTAGTGCCTCCCAGAATAGTAGGATCAATTATAGTAACAAAACCAAATACCATTCATTTCTGAATGATTTCTCGATATTATGAATGATGCGTAGTGCATGTAGGAAATTCAGGATGAAGGGAATAGAATTTTGGTTTCGCATTCTCATCCTACATCAGTCGAACTGCAGTGTAACATAGGCAGGACGGGATAAGTCAGTGCTTATTTCATTGCATAAACTGGAACAGAGAACATGAAGCTGAAAATCAATGGGATTAGCATTTCTATTTATTTGTTTTAATGGAGGTAGAGATGTGATTAGACTATTCCTTGACGCTGTAGAACATGTTATGCAGGAAAGCTATCAATTAACTTTTCAAGGTATGTATAGTGTTAAAATCGTTAATATGAAGGCTCGGTTTGTTGTAAAGAGTAATTCTCTGGGTACTATTTTCATGAAGGGTACTTTGTGAATGGGGAACATGTTGGTTATCCTTTTGTCGAGGGTTATAGTTGTGTACATTAGAAATTGGAGTGAAAGTGTCTTTGTTTTCCATGAGAATCTTCTTTGCGAAGACAACTAATTCTAAGATGTACTTGCACAGTAGTGGAAGATTAGAAAGTTTTTAGAAGAAGGGTTTGGAAGACTCCAGCCAAAGAGTGCTAGACATTGTAGGCAGTATTCCTTGTATGGATAATAAAAGTACTAGAGCTTTCAGAGTCTATTCCCTGTAATATCTATCCTGATTTCAAGTCTGAGTGCACAATTGCATAATTCATGGTGCTAGGAGTCTCAATGCAAAGCAGGAGTTGGTGAGCTTCTTATTAACAATTGAAAAGTGAGCTCTCCATTTCTGGTTTTGTTCTTAGATTGTTATACAAAGCAAGTTAATTTGATGAGATATTGTTACAGGGTTATAATGTATGAGAAAAAAGTGGGAGAGATTATCCTTTCATTGGGGATTTATAAAATTTAGAGGTAGATAGACTGTCTTGTTGGTGTCTATGAAGAGTTTATTGAGTTGAAACTGTTGTTTATGTTATAAATGTTGAGTTATTCCTTTATTGATTTTGTAGTGTCATGTCCAAAGAAAATAATTTTGTTACAGTTTAAAACCAAAGGCATGCTATTTATTATACATTTAGGCCCAGAGGAGTGTGTTAGGGTAATGCAAGGAGAGAGGAAATAACTTAATGCTTGTTGTGAAATAGGACAATGTAAAGCAGTGTTTGTGTAATAAGTAATAGCTGAAACAGAGGTTTAGATAGCTACAAATCAATGGGATTTGAATGTTTATTCATTTATGTGTATTCATAACACAGTAGAACATGTTGTTAAGCAGGAAAGCTTTCAATTCACTTTTGAAGCTATGTATAGTGTTAAAATTTGTATAATAATGGCCTCATTAGTTGTTAACCGTAAAGCCATCTATAAGGTTAGTTTGAGAATGGGGAACACGTAGGTCTTCCTTTTGTCAAGTGTTATAGCTGAGTACAACAGAATTTAGAGTGAAAGTGTCTTTGTTGTCCATGATAATCTTCTTTGTGAAGACACCTATTTCTAAGATGTACTTGCACAGTAGTGAAAGAATTGTAAGTCTTTTGAACAAGGATTTGCAAGACTCCAGCCACAGAGAAATGGTCGTTGTAGTCAGTAATCATTTTGGATAATAAAAGTACTAGTGCTTTCAGAGGCATTTCGGCAAAGTATTTATCCTTATTTCATGTGTCAGTGCACAATTGCATAATACATTGTCTTAGGAGTGTCAATGCAAAGCAGGAGTTTGTGAGCTTTCCTTTTAAGGGTATTGTTCTTAGATTGTTATACAAAGGAAGGTAGTATAATGAGATATTGTTACAGGTTTATTATTTTTGAGCAAATAGTGGGAGAGATTTTCTTTTCATCGGGGATTGATGATATATAGGGAGAGATAGTGTTGTTGGTGTCTTTGCAGAGTGTTGTGTAGAAACTGTTTTACTAGTGCAAGCCATGTTTGTAGGGTTTGTTTATGTTATAAATGTTGAGGTTTTTCCACGCGAGGTTTTTCCACGCGAGGCTTTTTCCACACGCGAGGCTTTTTCACACGCGAGGTTTTTCCACGGGAGGGTTTTCCGCACGCGAGGGTTTTCCATACGCGAGGGTTTTCCACACGCGAGGTTTTTCCACACGCGAGGCTTTTTCACACGCGAGGTTATTCCACACGCGAGGCTTTTTCACACGCGAGGTTATTCCACACGCGAGGTTTTTCAACACGCGAGGCTTTTCCACACGCGAGTTTTTACCACGCGAGGTTTTTCCACGCGAGGTTTTTCCACGTGAGGGTTTTCCACACGCGAGGCTTTTCCACACGCGAGTTTTTCCACACGCGAGGTTTTTCCACTCGAGGTTTTTCCACGTGAGGGTTTTGCACACGCGAGGTTATTCCACACGGGAGGGTTTTGCACACGCGAGGCTTTTCCACACGCGAGTTTTTACCACGCGAGGTTTTTCCACTCGAGGTTTTTCCACGTGAGGGTTTTCCACACGCGAGGTTATTCCACACGCGAGGTTATTCCACACGCGAGGTTATTCCACACGCGAGGTTTTTCCACACGCGAGGTTTTTCCACGGGAGGGTTTTCCACACGCGAGGTTTTTCCACGGGAGGGTTTTCCACACGCGAGGTTTTTCCACGGGAGGGTTTTACACACGCGAGGTTATTCCACACGCGAGGTTTTTCCTCACGCGAGGCTTTTCCATTCGCGAGCCCGCTATCAGGAGTATGCAACCGATTCGAAGGGTGTTTTAGGTGGATATAGAGGCAGGAAAATGAGGATTTGAGAATATGTGAAATTGGCCTATCTATCCAAAGCAGTGGATATATATAAAATGCAAATATACAGTTTCCATGCAGAATTTAGTAGCTCGTTTGAGGTGATTAACTTTGGATAATGTCATTTACGCGCGTTCGACTCGCCGGCAAGGAGTAAAGAAGATCCCCGCCAAGTTGGTGCTGTGTCTGATGACGTCATTCACACTCATGATGTAAGAACATGCCGTAGGTCAAACGTCAGGTGTAATACAGTAGATAGAGACGTTATATAAAAAGAAACGAGGGGCGAAAGTAAATATTAAGTAAGAAAATAGTTGTACTCGTAAACATATGTAAATGTCATAGCAAAAATTATTGTACTGTTCCAGGCGCATCGCGGCGAGTCACTGGCCGTGGCGCTTACGCGGGAAGGCGAATTGAGGTTAAACGTTGCTCGCTGCCATGGCGAGAAGAATGTTGGTGACATAATACAGTAAGTTTCGAGTAAAGGCCCCAAAAATATGATTTTCTCCCCCATGCGTCACGTAGTTTTTGACTAAATAAAGAAATAAAAGTGATATAGCCATGTGAGTAGAGAGGGTAATGGGCATTAAGGTTAAAGGACCACTCACGCTCAGTACCACTCCGAAAGAAGCAGAACGTAAGAGTAGTCGGAAAAGGGTGCACAGTAACGGTAAAACATGTGTTTGTGTTGCAGACGAGCAACACCGACAGCAGCCGCGTGTTTGAGAGAGGGCAGAACCATCACCACAGAGCAGAAAGAAGGGCAATGCAGAGCAATCCATCAAGGTACGTGTATAGGGAATTATAGAGTAAAACAGAGAAAGAGGAAGTAGGCAGTACGTAGTAATAACAGGAATGTAGAACGAAGAGCAGTAGAAAAAAGAACAGGGCAAAGAAAGGAAACTGAAGGCCTGGCACTCCAGGAAGTTTCAAATTGTTATTATTAGATGATGAATATAACTGAAGAAGTATGTTCTCTAAAAAAACTGTATGTGTTGCAGGGCAGGAGGAGGTGGAGCAGGAAGAAACCAAAGAGCGAACAACACTGGGGAGATGAAGTTGTTGTTGTTGTGATGTATGGAGACAGTTGAAGCAGTGGTCCTCCACACAGGAGTAGGTCCAGTGGTTAGGTATGGCAGTGAAAAGCAATGAGTACAACAGAAAAGTGGAAACAATGCGATAGGGTGTGTGTCTAGTAACAGCAGAGGAGTGCAAAAGTGAGTCGTAATAGAGAAAGTGTAATATTAGTCATCACGGGTGAAGACTAGTGTAGTGGCCCTGGGAGGGAGGTTGGGAAAGCAAGCCACAGCGAATAAGAGAGTGTATAGGGTTCCAGTGGTGAGGTGAAAATGTAGTAGCAGAAAATAGGGGATTGCAAGCATTCAAAACAGAGGCACTGTTGATTAGTGTAAATCAGTGCGATAATGTAGGTGTGTTAATAGTGGAGGAAAGAATTGTGTAGCAGATGTGAGGAGCACTCTAGTGTGACTGCAGATTGGTGTAAAACAGTGGCGTGGGTAGATAATACAGTGTGAAAAATAGTGTATATAGACAAGGATGAATAGAAAGGGCTCATAACCTGCCGAACACAGGAAACGGGCTTACTTAGGCAAAGTAGTAACAGAAAATGTAGGCAATGCACAAAAAGAATGTTTGTTTTGAGTAGTAGAGAGTCGAGGAAGGTAAGGCAGAGTAAGCAGGTGAAGTGTAGGGTCTGTGTGGAGCAGTGATAACTGTGCAGCAGAAAACAGCTCTCATAACAGTGGCATTCTGCAGAAAAGTGTAAATCTGTGGTGTGGTAACTAGAGTATTGAGTAAAGACAGGGCCCTTGGTCCTGCACAGTGAAAATTTGTGTCCAAACAGTAATAATAGTGAGAGGAAGAAGTAGGCAAAGAGTAGTGAGGAGATAAGTAGTAGTGAAACAGTACGTCGGGCAATAGAGAGTCGCAGTGGTGAGGAGATAATAGAAGCAATCATAACAGAGTTGCTGTGGAAAATAGTGTAAAACAGTGCTGTAGTTTTAGAGTAATGTGTTAATAGTAGAGTTAGGCAATGAAAGGGAAGTGAAATGTAGTGATTGCACAGTGAGAAGGTTAGGTTACAGTTGTAGAGAGTAGAGGTTAAGTAGAAGTGAGGTGTTTTATAGTGCAGCAGCAGAAAATAGGAGCTAAGAAGACAGATTCATTGTGCATGTTAGTGTGGAAGAGTAATTATAATAATAATAATAATAATAATTATAATAATAATAATAATAATAATATAATATTTATTGCGTCACAGATACAATTTCAATCGTGTATGACGAGTCAGATATGGCAGAGTGAAGTTACATTTACTGTCCAGAAAACAAAACAAGGGGGACCATCTCAGCATTTGCTCAAAGGAACAAGGGAAACTGGACCAAAAACCCTCATCAAGTTGGTCATTGATCTTACAATACTCAATAATAATAATAGTAATTATAACAATTCTAATAATAGTAATATCAATTATAATAGTAACAATACTAATAATAATATACTATTCATTCAGAAAAGATTTAACGATATTAATGATGCCTAGTGCATTTAGCAAATTCAGGATGAAGGAAATAGAATTTTGGTTTGGCATTCTCCTTCTACATCAGTCCAACTGCAATTTAACACAGGCAGGATGGGATATGCCAGTTCTTTTTTCTTTGCTTCAACTGGAACAGTCAACATGAAACAGAGAATCAGAGGGATTAGAATTTTTATTTTTGTTTTTTAAGGGAGGTAGTGGTAGATGTTGGTAAGCAGGAAAGCTTTCAATTTACTTTTAAATCTATGTATTGTATTCATATCTTTAATATCATGGTTCAATTTGTTGTAAAGTGTAATGCCCTCTATTAGGGTACTTTTTTGATAAAGTGTAGTTTCAGAATGGGGAACATGTAGGTTATCCTTTTGTCGAGTGTTATAGTTGTGTACACAAGAGAGACCCAGAGAATTAGGCATTGTATAGTTAGAAAAAAATGTAGTTTTAAGAGAAGGGAAAGTGAAGGTAAGTAGAAGAAGAAAAGTGTGCAGCAGTTGGTGAGGATGGTGTATATACTAGTGAAAAGTGTGAGATGAAAGGCAAAGGGTTTAATTTAATCATGTGTCGGAGGAGATTGAAAGTGGAGAGTGGTTGAAAAAGCTGTATTCTTAGAAAAATAAATAAAATGAGCAATTATATATTGAAACCATATTAATTACATAACCTCCATCCAAATGCAGTTGTTTTATTGATATTTTCACAGGATTAGCAGCCTGCCAAGGAGCAGAGTGAGGTGAAGAAGAATAAGAGGAAGCCAGCCTGAGTGGGACGCAGTGTTGTGTAGCAGTAAAACAGAATATGTAGTGTAGTTCAGAGCTGTAGGTAAAGACAGTTGTAATAGCAGTGTTAATAGTTGTGTAAATAGACAGTAGGCAAAGTGAGGTTAAATAGAAGCCAGTGTAAGAGTGATGTGTGGCAGGAAAGCAGTACAATGGCCTAGCCACACAGAATAAAAGAGAGGTTAGGGTGATTGTAGTGCAACAGAAAATAGAAGCAAAGAAAACAGTTATTGTGGATATTAGTGTAAAAGAGTGAAGTAGGTATAGAGACAGGAGGCCAAGACTCTTGAGAGAATTATGCATTATACAGTTAAAAATGTAATATTAGAGAAGAGGTAAGCCTAGGAAAGTGTATTTACTAGTGAGAGGAAAGGCAAAGTGGTTCATTTTATGGTAAGTTTATTGAGAGAGGAGAGTGGTTGAACAAGCTGTATTATTGAAAGAATAAATAAAAGAAGGAAATAAGTATGGAAACCTTATTAATTACATCCCCTCCATCCAAATGCAGTTGCTTTAATCATATTTTCACAGGATTCGTAGCCAGCACGCCAGCCAGAGGGCCGAAGCAAGGTAAAAATATAATGAAAGTATGAAAACAGTAGATGGAGAAGGTAATAGGTGAGTGAGGTTAAGATACGGCACGAAAGGGAGACGTAGCGAGAAGGAGAGGTGTGTGGTAGGAAAAGCGAGGTTAAGAAAACGCAGAATATTACGGAAAGAGCGATTTCAGGTTAAAAATACGTAGGCAAAGGAGGAATGCAGTATATTTAATCATAGCAGAGGGCGGCTGCTCGCCAGCCCGAGGGCCAAAACAAAGCATTTATAACGCAAAGAAAGATATGTAAATAGAAAGAGAAGATAGGTTAGGGCAGTACAAAGGAGAGAGGCATAAAGAAAAGAGAAATAGGAGGAGGAAATAAGCGAAACAAAGCGAGGGCCGCGGTGAGGAAAGCGAGGTTAGGTTAACTGTAAAGGGCGAATTGTACAAATTACAGGTACAAATTACGTACGAAAACGAGGAGAGGGACGTAATGAAAAGGGAGAGAGACCAAGGAAATGTAAGTAGAGGAGCCGTAGAAGGGAGAAAGCGCCCGGTAGTGGCGAAAAACACAAGGAGAGTGGCTACGAAAAGTCGAGTACGTCTTGGTAGAACGAGAAAACGAAAACGAGCCCCACAACTCACAAAGCCCGAAAAAGTCAAACGCGACGTAATCAGCAGGAGAGTAGACAATCGGGAATCTGTACGTCATCATAGAGATGGCCCCGAACATCACGAATTTCCGAAAACACGCGATACAGGGAAAATCGAAACCCGAACGAAACCAAAGTCACCACAGGTCATCAGACGGCCTTCCCCGATCATCAGGCCACACCCACGAGAAAATTCCTTTTTTCTTGTTTTTTTTTTTTTTTAAGTCAGACGCGGGACGCTTAAACGCCCGGCACGTTTGAAATAACTCAGAACCATTGGGCCACGTCACACACTGCTCTCTTACAAATCACACCTACTTTCATTACCTCAACGCCCTGCAACCCCTACGCCCACACAATAACACACGTCAAAAAACACGACACCCCCCCATCACGCCATACCGCCCACCCACACCACGGAAGTACTCATGACCTCGCTAGTAACACGCCACCCGTAATATAGAAACCCTTTGCAAATCACCACTGCTACCAACCAGCACTATACACTGTGTAAGTAACACCAACTGCAGTTGGTAGCGCCTACTGCAAGCAGCGATTCGCGCGCTAAAGCTCGCGGAAGCCCGCGAACACATCGCAAGTGCTTTATTATACCCAATTACGACGGAATATCGTGAACAGGAAGGACAATAGTGGTGTTATTTCATTTATAAAGTGAGTGTCTTGTGCAGTGCCAAGTGTCACAACGAGGGACGCCCACGGGTCGTGTTCCAGACTATTTACAGTCGTACACGACAGCAGCCGCCTGTAACCAACTCGCAGCGCGGTAAGTATTATTATTTTTATTATTAACTATTATTATTTTATTTTATTATTAACGACTTCTACTCTACGGGTGCAATGTCTGTGAACTATGTGACAAAAAATGTGAACGATACCACTTAGAAATCTGTACAAAGAACAGCAAATCTCTGAGTCATTATGGCAAAGAGAAATGAACATTCAATGCCCACTCGGGCGAACCTTCTTTCTTTATTATTATTAACTATTATATCAGCTGTGTGCTGTGCGTGAACGAGTGCCCTAACCGAATTCAAAGCATGGCATGGAAACCAACAAGTGTGTAGTGCGTGTACCACTGGAAACAAAATATCAAAAAAATCTTGTCAGTGCAGTTATTGTCGAAAATATTTTCAAAGGATTTCGCCATCAACAGTGTCATAAAAATAGGCATGTTTTTCTTAAATAAAACGTAATTGCGGGTGTCTAGTGACCTATCATAGAAGAATAGCTCAAGGAAAGGAAGAGAGAAGAGGAAGACCACGACTCCGGACACCGGTGAGGGAATATGCGTAGGCGTTGCATGGTATTGCATGGCATTGCATGGCATGAAAGTACAAAGTGACAGATGTAAACATTGCAAGTGTGCTGCCACGTGGAGGCGACCATTACGACCGCTAGTGGCAATAGTAGGAACCAACTCCAGCCACCTAGCGGTAGGTACAGGAACTACGTGGCGGTACTCCTAGCGGATGGCGTGGAAACTACGATGCGAAGCTCCGGCCATCTAGCGGATGTAATGCGAACTACGTAGCGACGCGGTTGCCATCTTGTAGCGCAGGAACGAACTAGAGCGATCGTATTGAAACGTATTTAAAGCGTAAATACACTAATACAATGAACGAACTCTATAAAATAAATTCAAATACGTTTACTGGATTAATAATAACCCGGAAAGTAATAGAGATAGGGAATAAGTACCACGAAAGCACGAAGCAGATAAATATGAACGGGATATAAGCATTTTATCGTAAAGGAAAAACCGAAAATAGTTCATCAGGAAATACGTATAGGCAAAGTAACTACCGATTTCGGGGAAAACCTAATACCAGTCAATAATTAACGGACGATCATTGACCGGATATTAACTGCCGCTTAAGGAGAAATCCGGTTACACCAAAACAGTCAATCATTAACGGAAAATAAATAACCGGATAATTACTTCCTGTTATGGAGATAACCGCATATTCACTTCCTGTAATGGAGATATCCGGTTACACCCAAACCGTCAATAATTGACAGAAAAGTAATAACCGGTTAATATACAAACGGTTAATAACTTCCGGTTAAGGTGAAATCCGGTTAACCCCAACCAGTTAATAATTTAATAGACAAGTAATAACCGGTTAATAAACAAACGGTTGATAACTTCCGGTTAAGGTGAAATCCGGTTAACCCCAACCAGTTAATAATTTAATAGACAAGTAATAACCGGTTAAAAAAAAACCAACGGATATGAACTTCCGGTTAAAGTGAAATCCGGTTACACTCAACCAGTAAAGAATTCAAAAGAAAAACTAATAACCGGTTAATAATTAAACGGATAAGGATTTCCGGTTAAGGACAAATTCGGTTACAGGTAATCCGGTTAATGGTAAACCGGTTACCCGAAAACCGGTTAATGCTAAACCGGTTAATGCAAAACCGGTTAACCGAAAACCGGTTAATGCAAAACCGGTTAACCGAAAACCGGTTAATGAAAAACCGGTTAATGCAAAACCGGTTAACCGAAAACCGGTTAATGCAAAACCGGTTAACGCAAAACCGGTTAATGCAAAACCGGTTAACCGAAAACCGGTTAATGCAAAACCTGTTAACCGAAAACCGGTTAACCGAAAACCGGTTAATGCAAAACCGGTTAACGCAAAACCGGTTAATGCAAAACCGGTTAACCGAAAACCGGTTAATGCTAAACCGGGTAACCGAAAACCGGTTAATCGAAAACCGGTTCATGCTACACCGGGTAACCGAAAACCGGTTATTGCCAAATCGGTTAATGGTAAACAGGTTAACCGAAAACCGGTTAATGCTAAACCGGGTAGCTGAAAACAAGTTATCGCTA
>BLKR01012840.1:0-15782 GCA_011170035.1 Teleogryllus occipitalis | reverse complement strand
AACAACTCCCACAAATTTCATGGACAATCTTTAGCGTTGCAACTGATTTTGAAAATATTTGTTATTTAAATAACAAGAACAGAATCTTTAACGATCTATCATTGTTGTTAATAATTATACTTTATAAATTTAACCCAGGAATATCTTGTTGTAATACACTTGACCATACATTTCAAAATGTTTCAATGCTAATAATTTTATTTATATAAGGAAGAAAATAGAAACATTGTTTGAGACAATGATAAAGAGAACAAAGAATTTTGAGAAACACAAGCATATCGTTTTTATTGAATAAAAGTCACATTAAGTTTCACTTTTTTTTAGAGAAATGATCGAATCAATATTTGGCGAGAGTGTTTGTGTCACTGCCACTCGCAGTGTCGACTGCAGATGTGACAGTGTCATTCGGCCTCTGAATTTGGTTTTTTGTAAGTTCATGCAAGAGAAAAACTGCTCACAAATATAAGTTGAGCCGAACATTGATAGTACCCGTGCAGCTGCGGCACGAATTTTTGGATACATGTCCTTACTGATTCCAGCATAAAATTCTTCCTTACTTTTTCTATCGAACACGTCTCTCATAGTTGAATCGCATTGAAGATCAATACATTCCATTTGAAGTTCATCCGACACTTCTTCAATAGGTACAGAGAAGGGCGCTGTAAAAAGTCGGAAATCACTTCTAAGAGCAGTGAAATCTGCAAATCGTTGCACGAATTCTTCCCTTAATTTTTCAATTTCCTCTGAGTACATCTGCATTCGATGATATGCTTCTTTCTTTAGAGAACTTACAGCAGGAAAATGTTTACAATCTTTTTGTTTTAATTGAAAACTCCATAACTGTAATTTTCTGAGGAACGCTTCGATACGATCAAACAGGTTTGTAATTAGTTCATTCCTTCCTTGCAGTTGGATATTCAAATTATTTAAGTGAGAAAAAATATCACTCATGAAAGCTAAATCGCACACCCAGTTTGTATCGTTCAACTCAGGCACATGGTTATTTTTCTCTTTCAAGAACATTGATATTTCATTTCGTAGTTCAAATACTACTTTTAGGACTTTTCCCCGACTCAGCCATCGGACCTCAGAGTGATACGGCAAGTCCTTGAATGAAGCGTCACAAGCTTCCAGAAGTTCGGAAAATTGCCGGTGGTTTAGACTGCGACTTCTTATAAAATTCACACATTTCACAGCAACATTCATTACATTCCCTAAATTTAATGTTTTGGCACAGAGTGATTCCAAATGCAAAATACAATGGATGAACGGTACAGGACTACAACCCATCGCAGTTAACTTTTCAGTGACGCGACCAGCAAATCCCTGACGTTTCCCTGTCATCGCCGGAGCACCATCCGTCGTCACACTTGTTAATTTATCCAGAGGAAGGTTAAATTCTTCCATACAAGACACAACGGCAGAAAAAATGTCTTCACCTTTCGCTGTACCTCGGAGGGGAATTAATGATAATAATTCTTCTGTGATGGCAAGGTTATCACTAACACCCCTAATAAAAATGGCTAGTTGCGCAATGTCCTGAATGTCAGTACTTTCGTCCAGTGCCAAAGAAAATACAATAAAATCATTTATCCGATCCTTCAATTGATGTTTCAAATCTGTAGCCATGTCATCAATTCTTCTTGCGATTGTGGTACGTGACAAGCAAACAGTGTTGGGTGTGCTTACCACATCAGGACACAAAATGTTAGTAACGTCAATGAGGCACTGTTTAATAAATTCTCCTTCCCGAAATGGTTTTGAAGCCTTTGCTACGTTCACTGCTACGGCGTAACTGGCTCTTAGAGCTGCATCACTGTCTTCGTTTGCTTTATTTCGCTGAAAAAGATATGAAATGACTGTCAGCTAGCTAAAATTATTATTCACACAACGATTCTCATGCACACTATTGGCAACGTAAAGAACAATGACACAGGAAAAAAATTAAAAAATAAATATATTTTACGTGTTATTTAAAATTTAATTTTAAAAATAATTTATAAATAAATAATTTTTTTGATATTAATTTAATTTAAAATGTATACAGGCATCAGAAATTGCAAGAAGAATAAAGCTTACTTACATTTAGTGCTTCACGAAGTTCTTCTATCAAATTCTCTCGGTCATTGCCTGACGTGTTGTGGTATTCCTCATGGGTATTGTAGTGTCGTCGTACAGCTGTTACTTTTTTCTCCGACACTATCTTCTGACATACGAGACACGTTGCTGCTCCATTTCTCTCCGTGAATAAAAATTCGTGCTCCCAGTTAGCATTGAACCGACGATTCGCAACTACTCGATTTCGTTCGGGACCTGCCATGATTTGCACACCCTCAGTTCAACCTTGCGACTGACTATTTATGAATGAAAAATCTTAAGAGTAGAAAAGTGAAGGGACAGCTCGGGTAGTGACGGGAAGTCGGGGATTATGCCAACTTTCCTGGTTCTCGTGGGGCGCCGTGGGGCGTGGGGCGCGGGCTTGCCAGCGTCCCACGAAGGGGCTGAAATGGGGCGCTTGTGCACCTCTGGAATAGTGGCTTTGGTTGCGGAACTGTGAGTTTTTGTAAAGCATTAGTGAGGCGACACGCTAACTAGCACACGCGGAGAAAGTGGGCAATACGCGTACTCGTGTCGCAAGAAGGCGGGCGAAGACTGGACCGTGGATCTGGTGGTGGGCATGAAGACTGGACCGTGGATCTGGTGGGCGTTAAGAAGACTGGTCCCAGGATCTGGTGGCAGGCGCAAAGGAGACCGAGTGCCCTTCGGAGCGCCAATGAAACGGGCCACGTTGGAGGAACGCGAGTGGCGGCACGGCTAAGTTTCCAAATTAGCATAAAAATGAGGTGGGAGACAGGAACTAGAAAGGTAGCGTTGGCATCAGAAACAGAAATACTAAAATTTGCATGTTCGCCTTAAAATTGAGTAGCGGTGAAATATTTCATAACCTCGTACGCCGATAGTACATTTCATTCCGAAGCTGTATTGAAGATAATGAATGTGTTCATCTTGTATTTAATTGACGAGGAAATCTCGTACGCGAATAGCAGTAAGACTTGTAATAATGTGTGCTAGCAAATTAATTCAGGAAGTGTGAGAAAAAAGTAATTAAATTTCATTCACTAGTGTTGACCAAGCAAGAACTCCGTGCACGGATGTTATAGGGAAAATATCGCTAGCTAGGCGATGAGTGAAACCATAAGCAAATATTTGTTTTGTAAATTTCTCTAAGAGGTGTTACCATCAGTGGCTTGCATGCGTTCAGACGCGCAGCCAGCAATTGAGTATTTTTTTGTTCTCTTATTTTGATGACAGTGTAAAAGAGTTGATTTGTGCAATATTTAAGAAAATATTACTGTTTTACCTAATTCTGTCTGGGTGTGTCTTTCTCATACCCTAAAGATCTGCCCCCTGAGATATTCAAAGCTCGAAAGACCATTCTTTCGGACGACCGCTACGCGAGTGGCGTTAGAATTTATATATATATATATATATATATATATATATATATATATATATATATACATATATATATATACATATATATATATACAATGTATATATATATATGTATATATATATATACATACAGTATATTTATTTTTCTTCACATGTTGATTCATGGCATACATTGTGTGATTTCTAATGTTGTTCAGACAAGTTGTCTTTATTCCTTGTGATTGTGTTTCTTGAAGGAATTACATATTCGGAAACGTTGGCAAACTAATGTTTCATTAATTGACCGATCCCGTGATCCATATCCCACAACTTATTAACGGTCGTGAATTCTACTTGCTGCTTTATCGCAGAGACAAATAACAACAAATTGAGAAACTTGTTTGGCATTTTTCGTCACCTTGAAGAATCTACGTCAGAAATCATAGAGGCTTCGTTAAAATTGATCAAAGCATACCCCGATGATTTGGAAAGTGTTCTAAGTGAAGAAAATCAGGAAGACCTTCAAGAATTGAAATTGTACAAGATTATTCAAGAAAATTGTCTAGGATCTTATTTTCCCAATGGCGAAATTATTTTGAGAATTTACCTCTCCTTGATGGTAACGAACTGCAGTGGCGAACGTTCTTATTCCAAACTGAAGCGTATTCACCCTTTAACTGCTACGCATTTGGCGCGCCGGCCGCCGCGCAGTGCTGAGTCATCTGGCCGCCGCCGCACTCCGTGCGCTGAATAATTTTTCGTGCGGTCTTGTCTAGCACGCGCTCTCAAAACATCACATACCTTCCATCCTTTTTGATCCGAGCTTAGAAGCGGCACTGGCGAAGTTAATATCAGAATGAAATTAATTGAGCGAGAATCCACGAAATCGTAACAAAAAACAATGCCAAACGTCTAATGCATAAATCTAAAATCAAAACGTACCGTACACTAGGAAAGCAAAATCACAAGTGTGAAGCAGAACTCGCAAATGCGTTGAAGGAAACACGGAGGGTGAGTATACAAAAGGATTTATGAGGGTACTGCAGTAAAATTTTGACCCGCGCGCGCTTGGGTGGGGAGCACGCGGGCCCTGGGACGGGCCGCGGTGCAGACAGCCAAATGGCTTCCACAAGTGAAAAATCTCGCAAAAGAAGCATTGAAACGCTATCTAGAATGCACCAAAATAAACTTCAAAGTTTCCAGAACAGGACCCAAATCGCGGAAATCGCCTAATGTCAAACGCGATCTAACAACGGCAACGAGAACCCGAAAGAGCAGCCTGACACACCGGTGCGTCAGTAGCAGTGGTTGCCCGGAAAACTCAGTTAGCACTCACAGCACGGCAATGCTTGACGCACGGGTGTGTCGTTAGCAGTGAAAGGGTTAAGAGAGAAATAAGAGCCAGTATGGGCCAAACACGACTGAACATCCTTTCTCTGATGAGAATCGAACTGCTCAAAAAACGTAATACAGAAACAATAATTGGCGTTTTCTACTGCGAAATTGCGTAAACGTTTGATTAGGTAAAATAACGAAGTTCAATCAAAATTAAAAATTATTCACACCATTTTATTAAATGTTTATAATTTAATATTTTGAAAAATTAACATATTTCAATTTTGATTGCAATATTCAAATATTTTGTATCGACGAGAAGAATTTGACTTGTTTTTGTTTATGTGTTATATATCATCGGATAACACATCAAATACGGATTATTTTGAATAAAGTTGTTTTCAAACTAAGTAAAAATAACTAAAAAGAATGATATTTCGTTTAAACTGCATTGTGAATTATTTTTGAAGACTTCAAAATCATATGTACCTAGTATAAATTGTACAAATGTTCCAATGTTGACCTACACTGAGAAAAAAAAGACTTGTTGGACCAACCATGCGCATTGTTCCTATTCGGCCAACGAAGATTGCATGGTTGGTTTAAATAACATGTATAAATTACATTAACAATTTATTCAGCATTATCATGTTCTTTGTTAAACCAACCATGCGATCGTTGACGGAATAGTAACAATGCGCATGGTTGGTACAACAAACTTTTTTTCTCAGTGTACAACTTTGCTCAGAGTACTGGTAACTGGATTCAAGTATTTATATATACTTTAACAGTCGTTTATGACAGTATACAGTATTGTCTCAACATTGATTAACAAAGCTACATTTTGCTAAAAATTGTTTACAATTACATTATCGAAAATAGGTTAAAGTTCTTTCATATACCATGCGTTTAACCGTGGCTTAAAAATTAAAAAAATGAATAACAGTGGCCCCCCATCTCGTTAAACCAGCCCTGGTTCGAATAACCAAGTCCCACCCGCATGATTAGTGCAAGCTTCTCTTTATTAATCTAGGAATTTTACCATTGCCTTGTCTGTTGATTTACGAATCAGAGGCTATTGACAAAAAATACTAGCTTAAGGACGGGGATATATTTTCGGGAAACAGCGATGTCTGTAACTACAACTCTCGACGTAACAAATTTCATCAGGTGACAGTATCAACAGCTCTTTACAAAAAGTTCACATACAATACATGTACATAATTTTACTATTAGCCAGATGACATTAAACGATTAAAAAGTTTAATTCTCGAGGAAAAATCGTTTCTGCTGCATAACTGTTTTCATACAATTACAGACTATCCTAAGCATCAAACGGTAAGTAACATTAAAGTTTCAGGTGATAAGAGGTGTCAACCCCAATAGTCGGATATATAAATTTACTGTGTAAAAAATTCAGCCTTACACGCGAATCTGGAATTTTTCCATCATCAGTGGCTCTATATTAAAATTAAATTAACAAATGAGTCACTGCATCATACAGGTAAGTACATTAGGAACATAAAAATTAAGGTAAGGAACATAAAAATTACTTACATTGAGTACTTCGCCAAGTTACATAGATTACACACATGTAAGTGTGCATAGTGATCAGTCCTAGGATAGCACAATTTTGTGATTTGTACGAGATACGAAGGCAGACCCAGGGAAGGTGGAGTAAATAAAACGATAGGAAAGTTAGTCAATAAAGAAATTTATGCTGGGGCTGCATTTTAATTGTAATTGTTAATTAAGATATGTAAGGTGAAGATTTTGGTATAACGTTAAAATCTCTAAATTTTTCAAACTATTTAATTCGTTCCTTTAGAGTTGAAATAAGTAAAATTAATTTTAAAAGTGATATTTAATGTATTTACCATTTTGACTACACACGTTCTCTCGTGTGAATGCGCATATGAGTGGCGAGGTTTGATTTACTGCTGAATGTCTTACTGCACACGCTGCAACTGTATGAACGTTCTCCCGTGTGCGTGCGCGTATGAATGGTGAGATCTGATTTATTGCATAATCCCTTCCCGCACACGCTGCAGCTGTACGGGCGTTCCTCCGTGTGCGTGCGCATATGATGAATGACGGGTGATTTCTTGCCGAATGCCTTACTGCACACGCTGCAACTGTACGGGCGTTATCCCGTGTGCGTGCGCATATGAGATGCGAGGGCATAATTATAGCGGAATGTCATTCCGCACACGCTGCAGCTGTGTGGGCGTTCTCCCGTGTGAATGCGCCTATGAGTGGCGAGGTTTGATTTCCTGCTGAATGTCTTACCGCACACGCTGCAGCTGTGTGGGCGTTCTCCCGTGTGAATGCGCCTGTGAGTGGCGAGGGTTGATTTATCGCTGAATGTCTTGCCGCACACATTGCAGCTGTGCGGGCGTTCTCCCGTGTGCGTGTGCATATGAGAGGCGAGGGTTGATTTCCTAATGAATGCCTTCTCACACACGTTGCAGCTGTGCAACCGTTCTCCTGTGTGCGCGCGCATATGAAAAGCGAGGTATCTGTTTTGTGTGAATGTCTTCCCACACACGCTGCAGCTGTGCGGGCGTTCCTCCGTGTGCGTGTGCATATGAGAAGCGAGGGCAGAATTATAGCTGAATGCCTTTCCGCACACGGTGCAGCTGTGTGGGCGTTCTCCCGTGTGAATGCGCCTATGAGTGGCGAGGTTTGATTTCCTGCTGAATGTCTTACCGCACACGCTGCAGCTGTGTGGGCGTTCTCCCGTGTGAATGCGCCTATGAGTGGCGAGGTTTGATGTATCGCTGAATGCCTTCCCGCAAACGTTGCAGCTGTGCGGGCGTTCTCCTGTGTGCTTGCGCATATGAGAAGCGAGGCGTCTTTTTTCTGTGAATGCCTTACCACACACGTCGCAGCTCCGCAGGCGTTCTCCTGTGTGCGTGCGCATATGAGAAGCGAGGGGTGTTATTTGTGTGAATGCCTTCCCGCACACACTGCAACTGTGCGGGCGTTCTCCCGTGTGCCTGAGCATATGAGAAGCGAGGTGTGTTTTTTGTGTGAATGTCTTCCCACACACGATGCAGCTGTGTGGGCGTTCCCCAGTGTGTATGCGCCTATGAATGGCGAGGTTTGATTTCCTGCTAAACGTCTTACCGCACACACTGCAACTGTATGGACGTTCTCCCGTGTGCGTGCGCGTATGAATGGTGAGATCTGATTTATTGCAGAATCCCTTCCCGCACACGCTGCAACTGTATGGGCGTTCTCCCGTGTGTGTGCGCATATGAGAAACGAGGAATCTTTTGTGTGTGAATGTCTTCCCACACACGCTGCAGCAGTGCGGGCGTTCTCTCTTGTGCGTGCGCATATGAGAAGCAAGGGCAGCTATAAAGCTGAATGCCTTTCCGCACACGCTGCAACTGTGCGGGCGTTGTCCCGTGTGCGTGCGCATATGATAGGAGAGGGTTGATTTCTTAATGAATATCTTCTCGCACACGCTGCAGCTGTGCGGGCGTTCTCCCGAGTGCGTGTGCATATGATAGGCGAGGGTTGATTTCTTAATGAATATCTTCCCACACACGCTGCAGCTGTGCGAGCGTTCTCCTGTGTGCGTGCGCATATGAGAAGCGAGGTGACATTTTTGTGTGAATGTCTTCTCACACACGGTGCAGCTGTACGGGCGTTCTCCCGTGTGCATGCGTATATGAGTGGCGAGATATGATTTAATGCTGAATGCCTTCCCGCACACGCTGCAGCTGTGCGGGCGTTCTCCCGTGTGCGTGCGCATATGACAAGCGAGGTGTGTTTTTTGTGTGAATGTCTTCTCACACACGGTGCAGCTGTACGGGCGTTCTCCCGTGTGCGTATGCATATGCGCGGTAAGGTTTGATTTCTTGCTGAATGCCTTACCACACAAGTTGCAGCTGTGCGGGCGTTCTCCAGTGTGCGTGCGCATATGAGAAGAGAGGTGTGTTTTTTGTGTGAATGGCTTCCCACACACGCTGCAACTGTGCGGGCGTTCCTCCGAGTGCGTGCGCATATGTTCGATGACGGCTGATTTCTTGCTAAATGCCCTACTGCACACACTGCAGCTGTGGGGGCGTTCTCGCGTGTGAGTGCGTTTGTGAACGAAGAGTTCTGACTTCGGTCCGTCTCCTGTGGGATGTTGGAGGCCTTGGGAAGAAGTGAGGGCGGCAGGGCGCTCCTTGGGGGCCTGACGGCCCACGTGCACCTGCAGCCCCGAGGGCAAAGCGTAAGTCTTCTCCTGCGGTCTCCTCCGCCGCTGCCCGCCAGCGTTCCGCTTCCCCTCGTCCTCCGCGCCTGCACAAACACAAAATTACTTCGCATTTTCCACCTGACCCTCACCAGCCCTCAACAGCTACATCAATTTCTGCTTTGATGGCAAGAAACAGTGACTCAGGAAACGGAAAATTATAGCATCCCTTTTTTATAATCTAAAATAGTTTGCGTGTATACATAAAGAACAACACGGCCGATAAAAGAGAAGAGTACATCAAAGATTAAACAAGAAGGTCACTCATGTCCTTAGACGAAGTTCCCTGATTTTTTCCGAGTTTTCACATGATTTTATTTTTAGTACTATTTCACACAATTTAAAGAGAAAATTAAAGCAAGCCAGAAACTAATACGTCAGCTCTCTCATTCTTAGTAAAGTTCAAACTAAAAAAATCTCTACAAACAGAAATTGAGAATAACATAATAGTAAACTATTTTTTTGAAATAATATCTAGTTTTAAACCATAACAGAGTGTTCGCTGACTTCTAACGATTCTTGTTTTGGAGAAAGTGGCCACCATGTTACATACGTTTTATAGAAGAGAGAGAGAGAGTAATCTACACAGAGTCAACGCCGTTCATTATTTTCACGGTTTGTTATGGCTCTCTGCAACTAAATTTTTTTTAGATAGCAGATACTAAAAGCGGTTCTTTCAGGACGTTCCTACAGTGCTAAAAGTACAATTTTTGGCAATATTAAAGGGATTTTCTAACGTTGCAGCTGAGGGTATTATCTTCAAGATGGAATATGGCACGACTTTTCGCGTCTTTCTCGGCCGTGACGCTTATGTCACTTCATCTGTCGCACTGCTTGATAAGGACGCGAATATGCGACATCTTGCGCCAAAACAGAGAAAGACGCACAAAGTCGTGCCATATTCCATCTTGAAGATAATACCCTCAGCGACCACGTTAAAAAGAACAAGAATATACTTGAAAGGGAGAAGACGCTCAAGTGTTCTGATACATCTGTGAAAGCAACAGTGAAAACAAAATACTTTCGTCTGACCGGAATGACCAAAATGACCAAAAGACACAAAAAAGGGCAAAATGGAATAACTGACCAAATAGCAGAAAGGCTGTGTAAAAAAATGGCGAATGACACGCTGTAGAAGTGATTTTGTTTGCTCGTATGATTGTGCCCCTTTGCTACCCTCTCCTACTCGCAAAATAAAAGGTCTCTTTTACCACTTGCACCATACATAACTACTATGAAGTCACGCCGAAAATTATTCCTGTTGAGAAAGCGTGTCGTTGGTTGTCTGCCATGGACTGTTTGTGAAGCGCGCATCCGAACGCAGAGCTGAGTCCGGAGGGTCGCGACCTTCGCGTGGAAGTGACCGCGGAGACCCGCCCGTCTGCTCCGGCACGTTCCCTCGACGCGACGTTCCATCCACTGATTCACCAGGGCAGCCATTCCCCAATCAGCAATTGCACATTTACGGGGCTTTGCTTCCACGACATCTGGTGAATCGACGTTGAAATACATGCGCTCTTCTTTTAATTACCCGCAAACGATTGTCATTACCGATTGAATTCCAAATACGGCGCCAAATTTGGATTTGACCGCCTATGTGCGAACACTACCGATGAAAGTCGGCCACCTTATGTTCAATTTGACAATTGAAATCCAGCAAAAAAGCAAAACAAATCGAAATTTGTACGAAAATATCGCTAAGAAATGCGATGCGTTAAGTTAGATACACGCCCTTATATTCACCCAAAACTATCAAACATTTTGACTGAAAATGGGATTAAAGGGCCCAGAAATGTAACGCCCCGCTCTTGTTTTACGTAACGCACGCCTATGTCCTCTGGCATTGCAAACTAAAGATAAAACTTACCCACTCACCTGAAGAACATGAAGCATCCTTCTCTGTAATGAAACCACCTTCACTGCAGAATTCAAGAGGATCCTGCAGCAAAAGACGAAAGGCATTCCTTAACATTGAGAGCACTTAACAATTGCATATCAATGGAGGGGAGGTGTTTCGTTTCTCCACTCCTAAAGGGCAGCATGAAGCAGGGCATCTGCTTCGTGTTTACGCGAATAAAATTACGGGTGATCAGTATAAAACGTAACCCACAGCAGGCAGAGCGACATGCACTGGCAACCATGTTTGAGCGGGTCGGATACCGGCTGGTGGTTTCAAGCAGGTAAACTGACGGAAGTACGCTTAATCCCCTCTCCCACTAACGCCATCCTGAGGAGGAGAGCAGGTGACGGCCGAGTCAAAGAGAAAGGCACGGTTCGGCTTGTATACCGTCGAAAGAAAATTGATTTGTCATGAACGTCGATTCCTTCGTATATTGTTTAAAAGTGAAATAAACTTGCCATGTAAAATATACATTGAGGTAAATTTAATAGTAAACTCTGCTTGTTTTAGTTTGATAACTAGTTACATACGCTCCGGAACAATGCTCAAGAAATGTGTATTATACTTTTCTGTTTTAAATAAATATTAATAAATTATAAATTCAAATTCCCAGAACAAATATTTATTATTGTTATTATTTAATCAGGTTATTCTAAAAATAACAAACTAATTAAAAGATAATAAAAATGATTTTGTCAATTTATTCTTATACGTATCCGGCGTTACTGTTTCTTCGAAAAACAACAGACCAATTAATCTGCGTCGATAAATGGCACACCACACTCCTATCTTTTTTAATGCAATGCACTCTACTCTCTCCTTAGGTCTCTCGGTACTCCCAGAGAGTACCGTTTTGCTGGTTAACATTTCCACCAGATGAAGCGAGACATCACTAAAAATACTTTATCAAGTGCATCAAGACCTTCGCTAACAATTCGCCGTAGCCACAGTAAGTAATGCGAGTGCCCCATCGGGAACCTTACGCTCTTGAGAAGTCCGCTGTTGGAATGCACACATTTTCAATTTTTTGTGACACAGTGTGTACTTCCATACGAGAGATTACGTTGCTACTGGAGCTTCCTTAATCATTTTTTCGGGGACGTTGAAAGAACATCACCAACTTCTAGTTTTCGCTGCATGAGCACTGTGTTTTGGTGACAACAAATGTGCTCCAGAAATGTACAGATGTTTTATACTTGCTGATTTAAATATGCATTAAAAATCATTAATTCCAGAGTCGCAGAACGAATTTATTATTTTTACTGTTATTATTATTATTATTATTATTAGTAATGCTATTAATATTAATTATTTTTATTGAAATAAAGTTACTTTTAAAATAAAAGTAGTTTTGAAAGAGCGGACTCTGTAGTCACTGACTAATAAACACTGGTGAAAATATCAGTGAAAGAATGTCACTGCTTAATGATACATTACAACCTTTCCCTTCATCCCCGTTATTTAACCTTAACATAAAGGTTTTGGAATTCCCTGCAATAAAGATAATAAAGGTAGTTAGGTAATCGGTAAAGAAAAATAAATTATTTATTATGAATGACGAAAATGAAATTATGCATTATACATTTTCTTTGAAAGCTGCCCGGCATTCTTTGAGAGATTGTGATCGGAAATATTCCTACGCCACAAAACTGCGTTGCTCTACACTGAGGCGCATCGTAAGTTAACTGTGAAAGAAGGAAGCGATGAAGGAAGACCGGCTTGTTTTGTTTTACGCAGGTATGACGCACACCACAGGAAGGGGGTGGTGGTGAATGGAGTGCGCTGAAATGCAGTCGAAGGGGAAGTCCCAGAAGCAGTGTTGCAAAACTTTCACTCTTCTCTCAGTGCCTTGAACAGCAGGATTGCGTTTTAATCTGATCACCCAAGACGCCGAAACATCCCTCAAACTTCAGCGCCTCCGGCGAGACAGTTTGGAATATTGAAACCCACACGAATCGTTGCTAGTGACTGCACTGCAAGACGTTTCTCTCAATGGCACGCAGTTTTGCCAACCGTCAGCGCTTGTAAAACTCGTAACAGTTATCGAAGTTCAGAGTTGTGTGACGCATTCTCTTTGCTATTTAGATTTACCTACATTGCTACGAAGATTCCACATTCGTATCAACTCTATCCTTGGAATGAAGAACTTCCAACTGACAAAATCGAAGAAAATAAGTTGTTGGTGTGACCCGATTTCATCTCACTTCATGCTGCAATCGTGGCAAATGGCTACTGACAAAATCACTGCTGTTGTTGGATAGATAATTGAATAACGAGTTAACGAATCTTTTGGGATCAACTTACTCGAAACAACTGAAACGTTCGTTGGAACATTGACGTTCCAGAGGGTCGAATTAGTAAAACTTTGGGCGCAAATTGCATTACTTGGGGTTTTCGGAGATTGTTTTTGGTTTCCATACATGTATAGTTTTTCCTTTAATAGTATGTTGTTTATTACCTTCTCTTCCAGCCTGCAAACCCTCTCATGGCCGTCATTCAGCCCAACGATGACAAACACTGGACGCTCCAATTCCTCCTGCACAGAGAAACAATAGGAAATCAAAACAATAAAAATGGTTAAAACCTCAGATTTTGCGTTCTCGATCCAGACAGATCATGACCAAATACGGATAAAACCGGCAATTTCAAAAAACTTTCCTGTATCAACAGGAGCAACAGTGTCCCAATATCTTAGCATCTTTTGGTACTTACAATAACATGGCAGCACACAGCCAGCTTTCCGTCTTTTGGAGTTGGCGTTTCCTTAGATTTACAGGTTCGTGCTGTATGTCCATTCTATTTAAGGTATATTATATCAAAGGCAGTCATCGTTCATCACATACATACACATCGTACATACTAAAACGCTCTCCGTTTCTGTCAAATTATTTCTGCAACCCTTTTCTGAATTTACATCATTTTTGGGCGCCAGGAAAGTGTTGCGATTTTAAATTTCCCGCAATTATATCTAAAGGGAACTAATTATCCTACTAGCTCTGCCGGTTGGGTTCCTACGAAAATAATCGTCGCCGGTACTTCCTAGCAAATGATCATTCGATCCGCTCTCCATACGGAAGAAGCTAGGAATCTGAAATTTGTTTCTGGAAAGAAATTATTAAACTGTGGATTGCACAAGATGCTCAAGATATGATAATCAGCTTTTCTTTTTCAGAATGAGAACGTTATAAGTTTATTCATTGATTAATTTTTTTAACATGAAGTGTCACCTGGGCCATGACCGATCCTAAAAATTGTCTATAGCACTATTATTCTTACTATTTTAGATATCCATGCGCTCTTGGACGATGAGGCCAGGAAGAAACCACCGCTCCGACCAATCTTCTCTCTTGTATCTTCTCCTCTTCTCTTCGCTGCCGGGTCAATGTCCTCCTCAACTTGTTTCACTTACTTCCCTATTCTTTGCCACGGATGGGCACTAACTCCAAGACTGTCACGGTTTACTTAATCCACGATACACGAAACTCTATTTCTTCTAATTAGTTCCTCTAACTTTTAAGGCGATAAAATATAAAGTTCATCCCCTAAACCACAAGATATGTCTCGAGCCTCTCTTCTCTGCTCTCGCGTGGGTATTTTCTTAAACTCCAATTTGCGCACTTCCTGTGCCAGAATTATTCAAAAATCCCAAATAGAATTACGCCCACAAAATATATATAAGCCCTCACTGCTTAATTATTTCCCACAAAATTCCACCAAGTCCCCCGTTTATCATTTACAATAACATCTGCAGTACGATGTGCACGGTACACAGTCTACAGCTTTCATACATTCTTGTCACTTGTTTTACAAAACAAACTAGAGTGTCCTTCTACGTCATTCCACATTACCAGTTTACCCCCAATCCTACATGCCCTTTTATCACAATCTTCTGTCCGTTACTTGCCGCGCTATGTTTGTTTACTTCCGCTTCCCTGGTTGCAAAGGAACGCCCTGCCTACATGCCAATGCCCTCAACATTAACACTTTTTACGATTAATTTAATAAATTGTCCCCAATTCCCATCAAAATAGTGACAGTCTGGTATGTCACAATACTTGGGTAATACATAATTACACAGTACATAAAATTTTAGCCTTCGTTTAATCAGCCTTTTGTTCGTTGTTCATCGAGTTATCTATACACGAGGGCTGTTCAAAACATACGCTGACTGACGTCATCAAACAAAATGTACTTTACTTACAAGTTAGGAGCCTGGATCCCCCTCAAAGTACTCTCCCCCACGCACACACTTGTTGAGACTGACCTGTTTCGCTTCTTTTGTAAAGTCCTTCAGCTTCTTCATTGCAGTTGCCATGATCTCAGGAATCGTCTCAAATCATCTTCCTTTGAAGGGTCTTCTTTAGTTAGAAAGTCACAAGGAGCAAGGTCAGGTGAGTCGGGAGGTCTGCCCAAAAACTCACCAGTTCTGAGGACTGAATGGGCTGGAGCGTTGTCATGATGGAAAAACCAGTCGCTACTCCACGTTTCTGGCCTTCTCCGGATGGCGTCCCTCAGATGTTTCAGAACTTTAATAGAGTAAGTTTGCTTCACCCTTCGGGGAGATACTCATGGTGAACGCCCTTAGGCTCTAAACAAATTGTCAGCTTCATCTTGACTTTAGACCGCACTTGGCGAGCTTTTTTGGGTCTGGGAAACGTTTCACCCATGCACTGGGTCGGTTAGATCTTCGTGTTAATGTCATAACCATACACCCATGAATCATCACAAGTTGCGATCTTTCACAACAAGGTTTTAGCTTCTGAACGATCAAACAGTTCCTGACAAAGCAATGTTCCGGACAACATGGATAAGAGCCAAACTTTATAGCCTTTTTATCCTTGAAAAGAGATTTTATTACATTTT
>BLKR01012839.1:0-15786 GCA_011170035.1 Teleogryllus occipitalis | reverse complement strand
TGTTGCTTTTCTGTTGTGTGATAAAATTCATGAAGCAGAGATCATGTGTCAGATTCTGCTACATAAAGGTACTATGAAAGAAAAGCTACATGAGAATTTGGATCACACTCAAGAGAAATTCCTTATGGAAAGTGGTGTATCTGCTCAAATGTTAATGGCTTACGTAAAAATGTTTCAAAGGAAGTATGATGAGGCTCAACACCTTCTAACAAGGTAAATATATGTTCCTAATATTTTTACTATTGCTTTGGTGTAGTTTTTTCATCAGCGTATTCCATATGTATTAATGTGTTGCCCTAATATTTGTATTGCATTTTAAGACGGAAAACCTTGTTTGTCACCTATATCGAATGCTATATATTGTTGCTAAAACTGCTTCTTTTAGCACTCTAGTGGTGAAAAACAAAACCACATAAGTTGATGTATTGCCACTGTAAGAGAGAAAGCCTTTCATTGTATTTTAAAAAAAAAGTTATTTCTTCTTAAAGAGATGTTAACCCTTTCATAAAAAAAATTATACATAAAAGCTGATGGCATGAAATGCAGTACCATTATAGATTAAAAAAACGAAGTATGAGCCATTAAATACAACAATATGAAATACACGAAAGACACAAAAAGCAAGAAAGTCATTACATAATAGTCAAATATAAAAACGAGAATAGCACAATTTGTTCACAGTAAAACATTAGAAAAGGTAGTAGCCATTCATAGATTAACGAGCTAAATTTATGCTACAGAGCTTGGCCTTGAGTGATGAGAATGAGTTACCAAAAATAATAAATTTGCTTTCCAAATGTATTTCCTAATCTCAGAAGTCTGTGCACTGTATCATTACTACCATGGATATTATCATGTTCCCTTGAAAAATAAGATATCGACACAAGGTTCCTGAAAGTTTATTGAAGATCATTTTATTAATGATACCATTGATCATTTTTAAAAGAAATTTCAGTAATAGTCCTTCTGTTCTGAAAGGTACTCAATTTCAATTTCTTTAATAAAGGACCATAGTCATGATTGTTAAATGACATTGGTTAGATTTGTAAACTAAGAAGGATACACACCTCAGAAATCTATGCTGCACTGACTTGATGATGCTGAACTGTGTCTTTTACAAGATAGGGTGACCAAATTGGGAAGGCGTATTCCAAAATTGGTTGAAAGAATGTTTTGTATAGAAAGATGTAAGTAGAGCTGTTATGAAATTTCATGCAGGCCCTGTTAATGAAACCAGCCCCCTTGAATGCCTTATTTACCGTGTTGTTAATCTGCAAAGAAAAAGAGCCACTACAAGAATAAGAACAGTAGGACCTCATTAACTCAGATCAACTGGGACTCTGGCCTATCCAAGTTAACAAAAAATCTGGGTTATCCAAAGAATGAGGGTTAAACAAGAAAACAAGAACATGGACTTATCAAACATATTTTTAATGATATTCAAAAGTTATTATCAGTCTGAGAATGCCTAGGGCCACTTCCTTTTCTTCCCCTTTCCCCTCTTGCTGGTGGCCCGTCATTGGAGGCGTGGGGTGAGGGCAACGGACTCGACCACTGGTAAGTGAATTCGAGTAATATAATTGAGAGAGTAACGTTTTATAGTCTGAGAATAGTGATTTGTTGGCTGTAAAACCAATCTTTACTTACTATTCTAAACAACTTTTTTTTCCAAAACTGGTCTGGATCATTGAGGTTCCACTGTAACACCAAGATCTCTGATCTGCAGAGAAGATAGCCATAAGAGGAAAGATAATGGAAAATGATGGGATCATGGATTTTAGAATAGGGAACTAATTTGCAATTAGTTATATTGAGAGTTATACCATTTTTCAGGCACTAGGTCTCAACCCTGTCAAAGTGTTCTTAAAACAAGTATAGTGTTCAATGTTTCATTAATAGCCTTGAAAAATTAGCATCATCTCCAAAGATTGAGACTATACTGTGGAGTAAATTGTTGCCATGTCATTAACAAAAATACTAAACACGAGAGGACTGAGATGTGAGCCTTGAGGAACCTGAGAAATAGCTGTAAAATCTTTTGACCTGGCACCACAATAGGAAATGATATGAACCTTTTGAGTTATGTTATTATCAAGTATTATTATTAAATTATACAAGTATTATTTTAATTTATTTTTAACATAAAACATCATTTGTTTATGTTCTTACTTTTAAGTTTGAAATTTTTGACTTAGATGATTTTCTTAATAGGATGACAATTTGAAATACTGTTAGTAGTCAATGTAACCTATGTATTATAAGCTAACTTTTTTTCTTTTCTCTCTTCAGAATCAAGAAAACATTACTAGAAGTCTACTTTTCTCTTGTAAAAGCTGACTCTATCAATGTATTATTGCTGGATGCTGTGATTGCGAAAGTGTACATTTTGAAGGCTTATTTGTTTATGAAAGCAGATTACAAAATGGATGCTTTGCAGTGTTGTCAAAAGGCAATAAAACACAATACAGGTTTGATACATTTATATTTTTTAACATAAAATATTATTACCAAAAAATGCCTTTCATTAGAAGTAGATTTTGAAAGACGTGGATTTACAGTGCAGTAGAAAATCTGAGTCTTAATAGTGAGTGATGTGATGTAAATCATTTTCATTTATGAAAGCTACATAATACTATTTGGTTGTTTTTAATCTTCATTTTATTACATTAGCTCACAAAGTGAAGAAAGGATATCATGTTCAGCATGACACAACAGAATCATTGAATGTTTCTCATTTAGTTATACAAAATCAGTTTTTAATGTACAGTTAAACCTGTCGTAAGCGATCACTGATTGTTTCAATAAAAGTTTGCCATTAAGAGAAGTGCCCGCATACATAGGTGGTGCGATGTCGTGTTTCTTTTACACGTTCAGCCGTATGCCCGAGCGTGGCTCACTTTTAATCCCGGAGCTTGAGTATTCCTTGGTTATCACTTACACGTTTTTTCGCTTATAACAACCAATGTTCAGACTTTGGGTACATGGAAATCTTCGCCAGGTTCCTCATGTTCCTCTATGTATTCAGGATTGTTCTAGTCTTCCACCAAGAAGCAAACTGTATAAATTGTTCAGGAGGCGCAGCATCCGAGGCCAGTGTTTCTGCCGTCACATACCTTCAAGGCGAAATGCGTGGAGGTGGACTGCGCACAGACTCAATTTTGCCCTGGGAAAGTCGCAGTATGACGGATGAAACGTTAGCATCTTTGCTAATGGGATGGTGCGTCTCCAGCACAACCTATACACTGACTCTGTCCGTGAAAGCGTTTTTAGTACATTAAAAAGTGTTTGATTTAAATTGATGGTGTACAAGTTTCATTAAATACCCCAAATGAATATTTTCCCCTTGGTTAAGTAGTTTCAAAATTTTATTTGCCGTGAATTTGATACATGTAATTGATCGCTTGGTAAAATGGATTGTGGAATGAAGATGGTGTTGTGTTTGCGCAGGCGCAGAGGCCGTGGAAGAGTGCAAGGCCGTTGCCCGTCGCTTGGGCGCCGAACTACACGTCCCCCCTTCCTCTCCGCCTGCCAACGTCCCCGCCCCCGCCCCCGCCCCCGCCCCCACGCCCACGCTCAGGTATCTGCTCACCGCCAAGGTCTCACTTCTTACTCCAACCGAAGACGCCAATTGGGCATAGAAAGTTTACAAACGCGCATTGAGGCTGTTCATTGCCTCTGTGTGCTATAATTTCTACAAAGATATTATTACGTAAGCACATCTTACGTAAGTCTTTGCCCTGAAATCTTTCCGTCAAAAGCAAGCATCAATTGACCAGAATGAACATTACCCTCTTTCACGAATAAGAAATGATACGCCGTGACCTGCATCGAGAAGTTCTATTTCTTATCCAACGAGAGAATGAAGTGGATGTAAATACTTTCCATGTGGGTAGGTAGTCTGATTCGCCGAAAGTCCTTTATACCCGTTCTTCCTGCTCTGACTTGTTTATAAACGCGTTATGAAGTAGTTCCGTGAAATTAGAGTAAATGTCTGAAATATACAGTAGAAAATCTTGTAAAGTTGTCGAATAAGTGTACATTTATTGTATGTGTTACATCAAATGAGAGTTGTAAGTGATAACTGAAGGAAGTGAGGAAGAACATAGTTGTAATGGTCTACTGCGCAATACGTGTGCCAATCTTGTGTTGAAACTACTTGATTTGTATAAATATAAATGTAAATAAATGTAAAAAGGTATTTTAAAAAAATATATAAATGAAAGTTAATGAATGTGACTTTTGCTCTGTAGTGCCAAGATTGAGATTTTTCAATTCACACAATTTTCAAGGATGAGAAAATTTCGTGCGAATGCGGCGAGTTGGGTCAAGCATGGGTTGGTATATCATTAAGAGATATTTACGAAGTTTTACCAACTTTTAATGGAATGACTGGACAACTTTTAATGGATGTAAACAGAAATTTCAGTTATAAAAGCAATGATCAATACACCACGGAAACAACGCATATTTCTTAGAGAATACAGTATATGAGAACCATTAACACTAATTACACTCAACTCAAATGAAATATTTTAAGAAAATAAATATAAAATCACGTTAAGTATTATATAACAGAATTTCAGAAAAACCCTGACACTATTATTGAAAATAAACATTTAAAGAAATGCGGTGTGCATATCTTTTGTGTGAACGCATAATAAAAGCACTTAAAAATTGTAGAGAAATGATGAATAGAGACTGAAAAAATATGTAGTATGAAATGTCAAAACAAGTACATAAATGTAATTGAAACAGTGAGAATATGTAAAATCGTATATATTATGAAATTTAAAATACACTAATTATAAAACACAAAATTACATTTATAAAAAATTTCCTGAAAAATGGTTAAACAATACATTTTAAAAATTATTTGGAGAGGATAAATTGATGCACTTTTTGCACCATACAACTTTCCCGTCAGTAATAAAAGCTTCATTTATTGCTATCCAGGATTGTAGTTTGCAAGCTAGACTACACGCAATAGAGGCCGTCTTACAAACTGGCGGTATCTACGACTAGCACACAATCACTGCAGCGTGCAGCATTCTCATCGAAGTGTTATACGTCGGCGATCACCAAAGTTTGTGGGGAATTGAGGTTCAATATCACGAAATTCGGCGTCAGAGATTGTTTTCACACCTAAAGGTGAAAATGTTCTGTCGCCGACGCCCACTTCCCGCCATTGAGATAACTGGAGCAGGCGCGCCGGTCTGTAAGAACATTCGATCACGTCTTAACGAACATTTTTGTAGTCTCCATGGAAGATTTCGTAATGCCTTTTAACGCTACTCTTTGTTGTTATTAAATACTTTCAGAATATTAAACAAAGTGCATCGCTTCCGCTCACACTGCACAAGAACACAAGAGTCCACTCGGACTGAAACTTTATACTACTGGCGACCCACCATGATTTTGCAAACTAGTAGTTAAGGGTGATTTGATTAGCTTTTCTCTCAAGTATCTGTTAATATTTGCGTTTGTGGAGCTATTAAAAAAGTTAATATTAGCCCATGTGCTCTGCAGAAGTCGGGTTCTCTTTTCGTGCGATAACTGACTTTACTGAGCGCGTGTGGCCGAAAGGAGTGCGAGCGGAGTCGGCGATAGAGAATCGGAGCAAGGCGGATGAATAGCTCTGGTTTGTATACATCAGCTTTTTTCTAAGGGCGATCGAAGAATAGCTGTTGTTATCATAGCCGGATGGTAGGTGTGGAAAATAATTAAATTTAAATATTTTTCTTGCCGGGCCAGGATCATTGATACTGCTTCCGCGTCCACCTCATTTCACTTTCCATTTTTTATAATTTATTTTACGTCAAAAATCAGTTCAAACTGCGTATGACGTGCTATGGGGAAAAGTGAGCAGCATTGCCAGCAGCCCCAGCTATTCGACGCCAGTCATCGACGACTCCATCACAGGAACCGGGAGTCCTTTCATGAGAACACTTTTCAGCCAGTAGCAGAGGCACCATTGTATTCAACATCGCAACCTTCTTTACGTCAGAATCAGTAAGACAAGTACTGTTGTATAAGAACCATAAGGGGATAAGAACTTTGCAAGAAATTAGGGGTGGTAAAAACTGCCCTCTGGTTCGGTCAATGACCAAAAAAGAAAGTGTCCTACGATTGTGTCGTCAGAAGATGGAAAAGTAGTGACATATAAATGGCATGTCATTTGCGTCCAATGATAATCAAGTGTTGCCCACATTTCTGGTAAAGCGGTTTTCCAAAAAAGGAAATAACATAAATGTTCAAAAACTAAATATAGAAATATAATAAAAAATATGGGGAGTGTCGACAGAGCAGATGAAAATATTGTTTGTATGGAGTATTTATAACTGAAAAGTATTTTCCACTCATCATTGTTGTTGAGCATGCGAATATAGCGTAAGTGGTGAATGAGCTTTGAAGAATTGGGTCGAAGATACGTCTTTCTGAGTTTTTGTCATAGGGGAAGGTTACGAAAACGACAAGTATTAAGACTGTCAGCACACCTTGGCGTTAGGGTCATTAAATATTGAAGAAAATATAACTGTGTCTGGCCTAAAGAAAATGTTTCCTTCTGGTTCTCTCTCGTTATTCGCGTGTGTGTGTGTTAACGCGCCAAACGCGCTGATCTACGGCGAATACAAAGACAAAATCGCAACACCCACTTCACGTAATTCAATTTTTATTGCAGTGGCACGCGTGTATTATTAATTTTTTACACGAGCGAGGCGATCCGCCACGAATCTGATCGGTGACGCAGAATTCTTATCACTACCTTATCTATCTCTATTTGATGGAGTTAACCGTTAACAATTTGGATACCTATGCTTCCACAAAAATACGACGACGCTGCTAGGACTCGTAAAGCGGAGGATTCTACCGGTAATTTATTTGAGGAGGACTTAAGAATTCGACAGTTGGTTTACAAAAATTTGAAACAGAATCCGCTATTCTTCATGGAACTACAACGCGATCTCGGATTCTTATTGATCATGATCGGTATTGGTGTACAACTAAAAATGGAACACGGCTAGGAATGGACTTTCAAAATTATTTTTCAGCCACTGGATAAATGTATCAACAGTGATTGATTTGCACTTTATAATTTTATCTGGTAATATAGCAGGAAACCGTACTGCTTGTCTAATTTCGTTGCAAACCATGCTTAGTTGAGGTCTTGCCAAAGCCAGAGGTTGTATCTATAATATCTATATATTTTAAAAACAAGGTTTTCTGCCATGGCTTCGTTTAGAGCTTCTACCGAACCGATTGTAGTATTTTTTCCTTTACATGAAAGAATGTGATCCCTAGTTGTGTTATCAAATATTGTTTGTATTGATTCACCAACATTTACGGTGTAAATTAATTAATTTGCTCATTCTTTAATAGTACGCTTATCAATTGTTTTCTTCCAAAGAGTGGCTGTTTCAAAATCGATATATATGAGTCGATAGATGTAAGTCCACGCTGCTTCATGGTGGCGCTGCTTGATGTTCTGTTTTGATTAAGATTTGTTTACAATTCGTCAAGGTTTTGTTTCAGTGTAATAATTGCATTGTGGCGTTGACAGTTTGCATGTATTTTGTGGAGAACATTCGGACAGTGGGTTTTGCCCGGTTGTACTGAAGTAGTGAAGTTGTTCACAGGTTGCGCCCCAAAAGACGCAAACGTACATTAACTGGACGCAGGGAAAGAGAAAGCGTAGGTGTCGTGTTAGTGAGGCCATTTCGTTTTCTGTTGGGTCGTTGTCTGTGAAATGTCAGTTTTGTTCTGCTTTGTACTTCCTATGTGAGAGAAATTCTGCAAACGAGTTTACTCTATGTTGCTTAAATGGGAAAATAAGTTTACCTTCGAGCAATATGCCAGAAGAAATCAAAGTTGTTTATAGGCGATGACACATCAAAAAACTTTAGAAATAATATCCGTCGGTATAATAGTGGTCTTTCTTTTGTGTCTTTTAGTGCTGATATTGCATTGTCACCAGGTCATGGGCCATACGTGTTCAAAATTTTGGGAACTCCACTTCACAGAATATCTTCGTTATACCCCGAAGACCCAAACAATGCAACAGATTGTGCACGTTAAGTCTGGGTACAGTATTTTACATTTATTTCACATCTCATCGTCAAATTTTGACGGGTTCTCACTAGTCCTACTCTTATTTCTCCAGACGTTTTAGGAACACCTCTTACAATTCTATCCCAAACTGTGTATTTATCCGGTTATACTCGCAGTTGCTGTACATCAAATTTTACAATATTCTTTAGCTCTAGGATTGTCTACTGCAACTCCCCTTTCACTAGTTGCGAGCATTCCTATTTTTAATGTAGAATATGCGAATTATTGTGCTTTAATTTATGCATACTCCGTAACTATCCTTCGTATCTTAAAATGTGACGAATCTACTAAGAGCTTATGTTATGTCCAAAACACTCACCTCCATGATTTAAGTGGATTAAAAAGGCGTCAGCTATTACTCCATGGTGGATCCATTTTAACTCATATTAGCTGTAACGTTTTCACCTGTTCGAATTATATTTGGATATTACCAATCCAGTAAATATTGGAGCTAAAGATTAACAGCAATATGTGATTGTCGGGTTACGATGGAACGTTGCCAGCGCGACGTTGAAAAGCAACAATAGACGAGCCGTTTGGCACATTTCACAACGCAATAACACAGCGCTGGCAAGCAAATACAAATAGCTCGAAAATATATAATCTATATGTAGTACCAGTCCTCTGCCACTAGATAGGCTGCGACCCCTTCTTATTGAATTTCGTCCGCCATATTGCGCCCAACTTTTGCGCCAATAGCGTCGAAGGGTGCAAAGGCATTGTGCGCGAAGATGCAGCGATATACAGGCCACTCCCAGCAATTTCCGATGTTATTTTGAACTGTGCCCAAAAGTTTCGAAGTTTCCGTTGGTAAAAATCGTTTCACGTTGTGAAATGCGCGCACAATGTGTTTTCAAAATGGAAGAAGCGAAGTCGCTAGCCTTGCACCACTGAGGTCCGGGTCCGACTCCCGTCGAATCTCATGTGAAATGTTCCAACAAAACGAGTTTGGCTGCTTCACAAGGGCTAGTCCAACCCCTGTGAAGTGTCCTAAACCCCACCCCTACCCTTATTCCTTCCCAGTTCCCTGGCGGACCTCTTGACGATTTACGGATTAAAGACTTACTGACTATAAAAACGGAGGATTACTCCTATTGATAATGACGGTATAAAAAGTAACGGAGGATTACTCCTAGTAATAAGCGCTCAACGCCCAATGGGGGTTATGAGACGCGTTGCTTAATGACGAAGACGCAACAAATTTAAAAAAAGCGCATTGATTAATCAAGAAAGGATGGATCCAACCCGAGTCAATAGACGTGTGATCTTTGATTTCCGTAAGATGTCCATGGATCAGTTGAGCAGAAAATCGGACGCAGGCCTGAGTGCGTGAGAGAGCTGTGTTAATTGTTGGACCAGCAACGTTACATACAATTGACTACGATCTCAGGAATCACGATGAGGTCGGAAATCATAAGGCCGACCAGATTAACTAGGGGGAACAGGTACTCCATTGCTCTAGATATTTGTAGAAATTTTCTAGACCGGAGAATACAAGTTCGCCTTCTTAATGTGCACTTTGAAAATCAATTGTGGGTTGACCTGGTTTCGCAACCTTTTACAGGTAGCAAATACATTTGGGTTATTCTAGACCTTCGTGTTTAACCCAAGATTTCTTCAGCGCTATCAATGTCATCCGAGGCCAGTGTAAGACACTCTTCCGCTTAGAAGTGGGAATTTCTGAGTAAGTTGTAAGAATAGTGGTTTTGAAATCCTTCCCGAGATCGAATGGAATAAGACGAAGGAATGTAAGTAAGATAATGGGAGTGATCTTAATACAGGCGTAATCAGCTGTTAAAGAATTTCTAAAAGGATGCTCTACTTTGTGTGAGTTAGACAAAAATGGAAATTGGGCAGTTATGATTACGGGTGTGGTCTGATTTAGCTAAAGGTGGAGGACTTCCGTAACTAGATTATGTGTTAGTGAGGGTCAGATCAAATATATACCTGTTGAGTTAATTGAATAGAGGCAAAATTTCAAGTTTTTTTTTTTCAAGCAAGTTTTAGTTCCAGTATAAAAAATCTTATATGATAGTCTTAGGGTCCCTTCCGACGATGTCACTCAGCAGCGCTTCTGAGATGTAGCAGAGCTTTTCCCACACAGCCACCGTCGGCCGCCGTTGTCCACCGACCGCGTCGGGAGGTTTCACATCGCATTCGGCTCGGGCGGCCTGGCAGCGAACAAGGGGACAGCAGGTAATACCTCAGCTCTGTGGCGCGACCGAGTTGCCCAGTGGGAAGACCACCTTTTCAAGCTGTGTTCTGTTAGTGATGGCGCGTACGCGCTCCTGGTCCGCCACCGGGCGCCACAGCAGCGCGAACCTGCCACTCGTGGGTGGGAAGACCTCCATATTTATACTGCGGTTTCCAGACTTAGACCTGACGTTTCGTCAGCTGTGACAGTTCTCCAATCGGGAGCTTACACGTAACCGTATGTAGTGATGTGTAAACTCCCGATTGGAGAATTGTCACAGCTGGCCGAACAGCTGACGTAACGTCAGGTCCAAGTCTGTGAAAACCACAGTATAAAATCAATGCTTTGTTCCAGCTGCGTCACTCGGAAGCGCTGCTGAGTGGCGTCGTAGGAAGGAGCCCTTATTGAGAGTTATTTGCGGAGGTACGAGGTCTCTTAATGATAGAGGGCGGATTTTGATGACCTAAAACATCGCCAAAAACGATCAATAAAATGCTTCATAAATGCCCTAAAACCAAAGAAAAATAACGTAAAAAATCTTATCAAAACCAGTTCGGATGAACCCAAGCTGTTGGATACGTTACTGATGTAATCGAGGCTTCTTCCATTCGTTCGAGGGAACTCCGCTTGAAAACTTTTGGTTTGGATTGTTCTTTACCAGGATATGTCTAGTTATCCCGAACCGGCAATGGCGCTGATGCCACAAGAATTTCATCACGACTCCCAAAACAATTTCTGAGCAAACAAATCGAAGAGGCTACAGAGTAATTCTGTGAAGAACATTTCTTGCATTTCGTAAATAATATTTGAAGCAAGTACCATTAAAACTGACGTTAAAATCGATGAAATCAGCAAAAAATGACGTAAAAGGGTAAAAAATGACTTCTTAGTCGAAATCAACAAAAAATGCAAAATAATGACCTATAAAAATGGGTCAATTCCTTTTGTCATAACATAAAATGAATTTCTTTTCTAAACAGCATTGTTCTAAAGTGAAAAAAAAAGACTACTTAGTATTTTCTGTCAAGGGCGGCTTTAATAATTGAGGCATCTCTAGGCTGTAAAGCAACTTTGATGGGGGCGCGCCTTCTCTGGATTTAGCTTGCCAAGACAGTACATCTGATTTGCCACCATATCAAGTCCAAAGAGGTTAGGGTGGTATTAACCCCTGTATTGTCCAATTGTTTGCGGATTTTGCTTTTAGGGTCTGGTAATTGAGAAATACTGTAAAAAAAATTTTTTTCTCACATTCATGACAATCCACGATTTTTGCCAGTCTGCCGGATTAGTTGGAAGCTGATGCCTGAATCTTTAGATTCAAATTCTTGTCGTAGACTGATGGAAACTTTAGTTACCTTCTCATCAGTCTCGTCTTTGCTGATCTGGGATTTAATAGCTGTGACATCATCTTGTATGTTTGTGTATCTTGTATGTTGTGTTTGCTCACCAATTTCTCATACTCTTTTTGATTTCATTTATTTTGTTTATTTTCTTCTTCTGTCGCACTACGGCCCTTTAAGTTTAGCCTTGGCGTCTCGAACGATCAATGCCCATTCACTTCTATCTTTTGCCTTTCTTCTCCACCCCCTCACTCCCATCACTCTCAGATCCATCTCCACATCATCCAGCCATCTTAAACGGGGTCTTCCTTTCTTTCTTCTTCCTTCAGGTTCTTTACAGAAAATAATTTTTGGGGTTCTTTCTTCTTCCATTCGTAATAGATGTCCGAGCCATTGTAGTCTTCTGACCTTAATTTCTGCAACAATATCTGTTGTTTTATACATATTGGTGAGTTCTAAATTACTCTTTATCCTCCAATGCCCATTTTCACATGTGGGGCCGAAAATGCACCTTAAGATTTTCCTCTCCCAGGACATCAGCATACATTCAAGTCTATTTGTTAATGTCCAACACTCGGCACCATACAATATTACTTGTCTTATAACAGTCTTATATACTTGGATCTTGAGGTATCTATATATATGACAAGATGGACGGCCAGCGGTGTTGCCCTTCTCTCCGGTGACAGTGGAGAGGGAGGGAGGTTTTTCCTCAAGAGTGGAAATCTTGGTGTCGGCGACGAGGGTGAAGGCGACGGAGGCGACAGCGGGGATGGACGCGGCGGCGGCGGCGGCAACGGTGGAGGAAGCGGCGGAGACAGCGGGAGAGGCAGCATTGGCGGAGACAGCGAGGGAGGCGGCGTCGGCGTCAGCGATTAGAAAGTCCACGGGAGGAAGAGCTTTGCAGGGGGGCACGTTGCAAAGTGAAGGGGAGCAGCCAAAGCGGGATTCGTTTTCCGAGAAAGGATTAGGGGTGAGTAAGGGAGCTCTTAAGCCGTTGCAGGTAAATTGCCGAAGTGTTGTTAATAAGGAAATTCAGCTTTGGAACTTAATTGAGGCGTGTGATGCGGACGTAGTGATCGGTACTGAGTCATGGCTAAATGAGGAAATATCAGATTCGGAAATCTGTCGAAGCGACTATAAAATATTTCGGCGGGACAGGGGAACTAGAGGCGGGGGGGTCTTTATTTTAGTTAAATCATGTATAAACGCGAACTTGAAATGGAAAAGCATTGAGCATGAAATGATAGGAGTAGATATAAGAATCGACAACTTGCAGACAATAGATCTTATTGCATGTTATAGGCCACCAAATGGTAATTATTCCATTCTTGAGAATATTCTCGAACTGGCGGAAAATTTAAATAGAACCAATCCGATTATTATTGGCGGGGACTTAAATCTAAGTGACATTAATTGGCAGGGTGATCTATGCGATAGAAAAATACAGCTAATAATAAATAAACTAGTTTGGGATGCAGGAATGACGCAAGTTGTTGATAAAGCAACGCGTCAACATTCTATTTTAGATATTTTTCTTATTAGACCGATGGACATATTATACTACTGCGATGTTATTCAGGGAATAAGCGATCACAAGGCCGTAATTCTTGAAATAAATGCTACTATTTGCAGGGTAAATGATAAAATCGGTAATAGAATATGGCAATATCGTAAAGCTGACATAAATGGGCTGCAGCATTTTCTAAAACTGAAATATGTGGATTTCGAAAAGTTAGGAGGGGGATTGGAAAACATATGGCAGAAATTCAAAGAAATCGTTGAGGAAGCTCGGCAGTGTTTCGTTCCTTTCAAGTACATAAAAAAGAATTCAGATTCAGTGTATTATAACGCGGAAATTCGCAAATTGAAAAGAAAAATGAGAAAAGCGTATAATATTAGACATCGCAGCGAGGCACATTTACGTAAATTCCAACAAATTATGAAAGAAGTAGAAAATAAAAAGAAAACTGCGCAAGAATCGTATCTTAGGTTAATTTTAGATGATAACGAAAATGCTTGGGCAAAGTTTTTTAACTTTGTACGCCACGGGCGAGGTGAACAGGAGGACACACCTCCTATAAGATGGCAAAATGTAGATATCGTAGACGATGAAGAGAAAGCCAATCTATTCAATAATTATTTCTGTTCTGTATACAAACAAAAAGCTAACCAAATTATCATAGGGCACAATGACGTGGATCATATATTCAAAATTGATCAAACGGAAGTACGTTCACATTTGAAAAATATGAAAACTGTAAGTCTTGCGGTCCGGATGGTATTACAACTGACATGTTAAAGATAGCAGGGGAAACAATAATACCATATTTGGTCAGACTTTTCAATATATCAATCAACAACGAAAGTGTACCGGATGATTGGAAATCTGCCTTAATAGTGCCAATTTTCAAAAATGGACCAAAATGTGAAGTGCAAAATTATAGGCCAGTTAGTCTTACGTCAGTAGTCTGTAAATTGTTTGAAAAATTATTATCTAATTCGATTAGAAATCATTTGGATCAATCAGAATGGTTATTTCATGGACAGCACGGCTTTAGAAATGGCTTTTCGTGTGAGAGTCAGATTATTTCCCTTACTCAAGACTTGTCGGAAGTAATTGATGTAGGGGGAAGAGTGGATGCAATAGTTATTGATTTTGCTAAAGGATTTGATGTCGTGCCGCATGACATATTGATACTGAAACTTATTGATGCTAAAATTGACAGGCGGGTAATAGCATGGATAAATGAATTTCTTCGCGATAGAAATCAAAAAGTCCGAATTGGACAGCACTTATCGGAAAAGGGTAACATTACTTCCGGGGTTCCTCAGGGCAGTGTCATAGGTCCCCTGCTGTTTCTTATCTTTGTAAATGATTTATCGCGAAATATAACGTCAAAAATTCGACTCTTCGCCGACGACTGTATATTATATAGGGAAATTGCAGATCAGCACGATATGATTCAACTACAGGACGATTTAAATAAAATTAACGATTGGGCAATAGCTAATAAAATGACTATAAATGGAAAGAAAAGTAAAGCGATCACATTTTGTAGGGCCAAAGCTTTTCATACAATATCTTATCAGCTAGGTAATGACGTAGTTCCGAGAGTCTCGAGCTGTAAATACCTTGGCATTCTCCTGGATTGTAAATTGGGGTGGGAGAAACAAACGAACTATGTAGTGGGTAAAGCTTGGAGGTCTTTGCATTTCGTCATGAGAAATCTTAAAAAATGTAATACGAAAGCAAAGGAAATCGCGTATACCTCGCTTGTAAGGCCGGTAATGGAATACGGAGCCAGTTGTTGGGATCCGTACAGAATAGGACTTAAAAAGAGCTTAGAGAGGATACAAAACAGAGCGGCAAAATATACATTTCGGAAGAACACACCTGCGCATTGGGAATCATTAGAACGCCGGAGGAAGAGGGCACGACTTTGCGCGCTGTATAAATCTTACGTTGGTTGCTCCGCATGGCAGGAAATTCGGGGAAGGCTAGATAAACCAGATTATTTGAATAGATTTGATCATAAATATAAAATTAGAACAAGAATACAAAGAACGGACGTAGGGAAATTCTCCTTCGTAAACAGAACTATAGTAGATTGGAACGATTTGCCTGCGACAGTTTTTGAGCCCTTTCCTTGCTCAGCGCGAGGGTTTAGAAAAAAAAATATAGGAAATAAGTCAGTAGGGTGAAAACGTATAGTGAAGTGAAGTGAAGTGAAGTGAAGTGAAAGGTGCGATTATGCGTAGTCTACAGAAAAAGTATTGAACAACTAATATTTAGATAAAGTTATATGCAGTGCAGTGCAGTGAAGTGAAGTGAAGTGATTTCATTTCTTCTGAATATGACTGAATAAGTTCTGATTGGTGTGTAGGTGAGGGTTCCTTCGTCTCTCTATGTATATATGCGTATATGTTTGTATGTATGTATATTTGTGTAATATGTAAGTTTATTCATTTATATGGTAGTGTGTATGCATTTTAATGTTTAGTATAGGAATGTAAATGCCATCTGCATATATAGGAAATGAGAGTCAATTTGTTTGTTTATATTTATTTTTTATATATTATTTTATTTGTAATTGTAATTTTGCATTCTGCCACCGGGCATCATTTGCCCAATTGTAGAATAAA
>BLKR01012838.1:0-15798 GCA_011170035.1 Teleogryllus occipitalis | reverse complement strand
TTCTCGCCTGAACACGGTAGCGAGCGGACGTGCGCCGAGCGCTCTCCTTCACCGGCGATTTCAGTGAGATAAAGTTAGCAGAGTACAAACCGTACGAGTTAAGTGTACAGTGATAGTGACAATGTTTGCAAGTGGCTCCCCTGATACGGGGCAGCACATCGCTAGAGCAGTGGAAACACTAAATCATCATAGTGAATTCAGTGATATTAATTCAACACCAATAAAAGATCAAGCTATAAGTGGCCCAGCGGGGCAAAACAGTAATCAAGTTAACTTTCAAATGCAACAAAATGTGCAGCAAAAACTAGAGCAACATCATTATTTAATGAATCAGGATCCACAATTGATACAAATAAATCAACAACAACTATTTATGAGAGATCCAACAGGCTTCTATCCAGCACATCAGCAAGGCCAACCCTGGGAACTTCATGGAACGCAGCCACAGCAATGGCCTCAACAACTACAAGGTCCGGAGTCGTCTGAAACAACCTCAAATAAAACCGTGAGTACCCTAGAGTGGCAACAACCTCGAAAAAGGAAAAAACGCGCCAATAGTGACCAGTTCATGCCAACTTCCACGAACGTTAGTGCGCCTCTGTTTACGCATAAAAATAGATATGCAGCATTAGAAGACAAACCGGAAGCTGAAACTCCCAATAAGCCCCCCATAGATCATAACATACCGCCAATATTCGTGCAAAGTGTTACAAACGTATCAAAATTAATAGAATTTCTAAAACTACAAGTAAAAGAAGATGATTTCACGTACAAAATGTACAGCGAGGATGTAAAAGTGCAACCAAAAACCATTGACGCTTACAGAGCAATAATTAAGCAACTAGACGAATCCGAGGCCAAATACCACACCTACCAATCAAAGAAAGACAGAGCATTTCGTGTAGTGCTCCGATATCTGCATCCGTCAGCAAACATAGAAGAAGTAAAAGCTGAACTTAAATCCAAGGGTCACACCGTTCGTAATATGCACAACGTACTTCATCGAATAAGCAAAAAGCCGCTATCGCTATTTTTTATAGACTTAGAACCAAGTGCAAACAATGCAGAAATCTACAATATCAACACACTTGTAAATGCAGAAATAGAATTTGAAGCACCGTACAAAAAGAAAACGCCAGTACAATGTCATCGCTGTCAAGAGTATGGTCACACGAAGAAATACTGTAAAGCAACTCCGAGGTGTGTGAAATGCGGTGAAGAACACTTCACAGAAGAATGCAAAAAAGATACAACGCAGCCAGCAACTTGCGCGCTATGTTCGCGAAATCATCCAGCCAACTATAAAGGCTGCCAAGTGTACCAAGATTACGTTAATAAACGTAGCAAGCAGAGAAAAGAAACAGACACCGCCACCAAGAAGATACAAAAAGTGCCAAATGCCTCAGATTTCCCTCCCCTCCCAGTTCGCCACCTTCAACCCAATCCCTTCTCACGTACAGTATTTCCTCAAAACTCAACATACGCTATACCCCACAACCAAAACCAAACAGATCTTTACAAAATAATAGAAACCTCATTCCAAAGGTTCGAAAGCATCCTTAAACAACAATCGGAACAAATTGGGGCTTTGCTTAACCTACTAACGTCATTAATATCCAAGATGCATTAAATGGCACCAAAAATTAAAATTTTTCTCTGGAACGCAAATGGTTTAATCCAACATCGAAGAGAGCTCGTAACTATTCTCAAAGGAAAATACATAGATATTATGCTAATCTCCGAAACTCACTTCACTGAAAAATCCTACTTAAAGATACCCGGATATGACATATATAATACCAAGCACCCGGACGGTACAGCGCATGGAGGAACTGCTATAATAATTCGAAACACAATTAAACATTATGAACTGAACGAATATAAAACTGAAGAAATACAAGCAACATCTGTAATGGTGACAGAAGGTCAAGCTTTACTAACGCTAACATCAGTATACTGTCCGCCTAAACATAGAATAACAGAACAAAAGTTTCAAGACTTTATAAATACATTAGGATCAAGATTCATAGCTGGAGGCGATTTCAATGCAAAGAATCAGCACTGGGGCTCACGACTCAACACATCACGAGGAAAAAACCTTCTCAAAGTATTAAACAAATTAAATGTTTCTACTATATCGACCGGTGAACCTACGTACTGGCCCACCGACGCCAACAAGCTTCCTGACCTCCTGGATTTCTACTTAGCAAAAGGTGTGCATCTTGGTACAGTAGAAGTGAAATCTTGTTACGACCTTTCCTCAGACCACACCCCAGTAGAAATGACCATCAGTTCAAATATAACTGAAAGAAGTTATTCTCTGAAACTATCAAGTAATAAGACAAACTGGGACAAGTACCGAGATTACGTGAACTATAAACTATCTGCAAATGCACCGCTAACAACAGGTGAAAACATCGAAGACGCAATACAGCACCTAACAGACACATTACAAGACGCTGCCTGGGCCGCAACACCAAGAGAAACAATAAATAAATCGCCAACGTATCCCGCAGAAATTAGACAAAAATTGGTAGAAAAACGTCGACTCCGACGAATATTCATGATGACACGTCAACCAGATGACAAAAGGAAATATAACACCGCAGCCAGACAATTAACACGTCAAATTAAGGAATACGAAAACAAATCGTTTTCTAATTATATTCAAGCTCTATCACCTACTGCTGAAACGAATTATTCACTTTGGAAAGCAACAAGAAAATTGAAAAGACCTCAACAATACATCGCACCAATTCGAAAAGATGGCACGTGGGCAAGAAGCGCAGAAGAAAAGGTCGAATGCTTTGCAAAACACTTCGCATCAGTTTTCAAACCTGCAACAAACCCAAGTACTATTGAAAATAAAGTACTAGAGTTTCTGGATGTACCTCTACAGTTATCACTGCCCATAAAGCATTTCAACTCACGAGAAGTCGAACAAACAATTAAAAAACACACGCATCCCACGAAAAGTCCAGGGTTCGACCTTATTACTGGTAAGATTTTACAGGAAATGCCAAGAAAAGGATATGCATTCGTAACAAGTATATTCAACGCAATACTTCGAACTAGTCATTATCCTTGTCAATGGAAATATGCACAAATAATAGCGATCTTGAAACCAGGAAAGACTGCCACGGAAGTAACGTCGTACCGACCGATTAGTCTGCTACCTGTCCTATCAAAAGTTTTTGAGAAACTTCTCTTACAACGTCTCAAGCCAATAATTAAAGATGTGATTCCTGACTTTCAATACGGCTTTCGAGAAGGGCACTCAACAATAGAGCAGACTCATCGTATTGTAAACACAATTTCTCAAAGCTTGGAAAAAAAGATGTATTGTTCTGCAGCATTTCTAGACATTCAACAAGCATTTGACAAGGTATGGCATGAAGGAATTTTATTTAAAATAAAACGCCTTCTCCCACATTCCTACTATTTACTTTTCAAATCGTACCTTTGCGAACGCCAATTTCAAGTGAAATACCAGGACGCTCTATCAGAATTCCAACCTATTTCTGCAGGGGTGCCACAAGGAAGTATTCTTGGACCATTATTATATCTTTTATCAACTTCAGACTTACCAATTACAGAAAGAACTACAATAGCCACCTTTGCAGACGACACTGCTATTCTCTCTGCAAATAAAGATCCTTCCTGTGCATCACAACATCTTCAAGAACATCTTAACAAAATCGAAGATTGGAGTCATCGTTGGCGAGTCACAGTTAACGAAACAAAATCAAAACACGTAACTTTTTCACTAAGAAAAGAAAACTGCCCAAAAGTAAAACTAAACAACACAGAACTCCACGAAGCTGATACAGTCAAATACCTTGGACTGCACTTGGATAAACGCCTGACCTGGAAAACCCATATCAAAACCAAGCGAAAGGAAGCAGAACTTAAAATCCTCAAACTGGCATGGCTAATAAACAGACATTCAAAGCTATCCTTGTATAACAAGATTCAGATCTACAAGGCTGTAATCAAACCAACATGGACCTATGGTATTGAATTGTGGGGCTCCTCAAGTAGGTCGAACCTGGAAATTCTAAGACGATTCGAAGCTAAAACATTAAGAAAACTATGCAACGCACCGTGGTACGTGACAAACAATATGATATACAGAGACCTTGACATCATCCCGCTAGAAGAAATTATCACCACGAAGAGTCAAGCTTACCAGAAGAGGTTGTACGAGCATCCAAATCATCTTTCAACGAACCTGCTAGACAACAGTGAACATGTATATAGATTAAAACGAGAGAATATTTTAGATCTGCCATACCGATTTCTTAATTGAAAATTTCATTGTCACCATAACTCACGTCATTAATGTATTTATTAGATACCATTTACTTATTGTTCCAACAAGAACAGATTGTAAATTATGCAGAAGTGAAAATAAAAAAAAAAAAAAAAAATATTGTTGATAAAACATTTTTTCACATCATCCATTTTATAAACAAATATTTTTTATCATGACATAAATTATTTATCTTTTTTCCCAAATTATAATATCCAAAACTCTAAGAGACACAGTACAAGCGGCTCGCCAGCGTAATTGTGCGGCCCGCGGCAGTCAAATGCAGAATAATAAACTCGCTCCGAGCGTTCGAGACAGGACAGATAATGTTGACATCGAATTGGAAGGGCATCTTCGAGAAGGCATCTGCGGGCATGCGATCTTTGAGAAGGATAACCCTAATGAGATAGAACAGTTTTTGCTATACGAAAGTAGTTGTAAAGTTTCCATTATGCTATTTCGCAATATGCACCAAAAGTATGAAAAGAGAAAACTCAAGATACTTAATCAAGACTGTTAGGTTAAAATTAAATTCTTGTATTAGGGCTGTAAGCGATAACATCAGTAGTGTGTGAAGGACCTCTGCATTTGTTAGGCATGCCAACCCTTTCGGACCCTATACTCACAACTGTAAGATTTGTTTGTCGATGTTCTGCTACTGACCGGTTTTCCTTAACAAAGTTGGGCTTAACGAAGTTGAATAATTTTGTATTATGTATTGTACTGTATGAAATTTAGTGTTCATTATTGTAATGTATTATGGTATTAGATGTAGAATAAGTGTGAAGAATTTACCACCTGGTTTAATGCCCAAATCAAATTAATTAAAGTATCTACTACATTAGTTTGTTATTCATTTTCGTTTTGATTATATTGGGCAATGTGGGAACACGTATCTCATCGATGCGGTCCCTCAATGATATGTTTACAAATTATTTGCCTTAAGGCTCGTATGTTTGTGCACTTCTGGTTTGAAGCAACTCCGATTATGGATGCTACATCGGTGCCGATTTTTTCAAAACATCGACGTTTCTATAAACAAACGTATGGTCGTCGTTGTGTGTTTATGTGTTCGAACCAAACTAATCCAGTTTGTACTACCTTTATCTAGCAGTCTAACTCTCGTCCGTGATGATTCTGAAACCCTGGCATTTCATTCTTCTTTTCTCGTATTTCGCATATGAAGAGGCGTTTTTTAAACTATTTTCAGTTTAATCATAATAGTAAAAGAATATGCGTGGCCACTGTCAAATTAAATTTTGTTGTGCACAAATACAATAATACTAGATGTTACTAAACCAGCTTCAAAATATTGATATTCCAAAACATGTTTTCATTTCGAACATCGATGTTCTGTTATCGAGTTAACTATCTCAAATAAGATAATTTTCTCTTGCATGTATTTCTCAAATTCAGAACAGATTATATTTGATAATAAAATAGTTTAATGAATCTCAAAATGACTAACGATTTTTGTTACTGAAGTTAATGATTATAAAAGTAATCGCATATTAACGTTTCTTTTTTCATGAATCAAGAAAAATATACAGGAACATCCCAAAAAAGATTCGTTTTGTGAGACGGTTTAAAACGTTGAGTCAAATGGATACTTGGACGCACTATTAAAACACGTCGTTGGCATCTATTTAAAATAAGACATCAAATAAACTTTTTTATGAGACTAATATGAATATTTTCGTTTCGTTAAAACGAGCCCGTCTCAAAAACAACTGCCGAGGAATGATTTGCCACCTCTCCTTAGAAATGAGAAACATGAAACTATAATCACGTAATGCGTTTTCACAAAGCGACAAAATAAAATACCAACGCCCGAATATAAGACACACTTCCTCATTCTGTACGTCCTACACAAACAACGGAACAAAGTATATGCGTCGATGAAGTGTTACACAGCAGCGTTTGTCGAGTACATCATCTCGCCATGAATACCAAGTAAATGTTGTATAGGATAGTGCGAGTCCGTAAAAACATATTATCCGCCGTTTACTCAGTTTTATGATCCACTTAATAGCGAAGTCATCGTAAAACGCGGGTGTCCTGGCGCCCTCTTTGCATGATTAGGGTCCTTGGGCTGTTTCATTTGAACGCGAGCCCGGGCTTCTCCGTCGCTGTGCTCTCCTTTCCGCAATCCGGGCAGCGGCTCTGGCGTCGCCCATCCACCCACGCGTCCGCTCCGCCCGCCCGCCCCGTCCACCCCGCATGCCCCACCCGCCTCGCCCCGCCCCGCTCACCCGCCCCGCCCCGCCCCGCGCCGCCCCGCCCCTCCCCGCCTCGCCTGCCACGCTAAGCCCCAGCTTCCACCCGCTCCACCTGCCCCGCCTAGCCCTGCCTCCGCCCCCGCCTTCCCCGCAAGCCCCGACCCGCCAAGACCCGCCCCGCCAAGACCCGCCCCGCCAAGACCCGCCCCGCCAAGACCCGCCCGCCAAGACCCGCCCCGCCAGACCCGCCCCGCCAAGACCGCCCGCCAAGACCCGCCCCGCCAAGACCCGCCCCGCCAAGACCCGCCCCGCCAAGACCCGCCCGCCAAGACCCGCCCCGCCAGGACCGCCCGCACTTCCGTCCGTCCGTCCGTCCGCCATGTCCCGCCATGCCCCGCCATGCCGCCCATCCGCCAGAGCGCATCCCCTGCCTCCCCACCCCGCCGCCCAGTCGCCGCCACGCCACGCCCTGCCCCACCGCCCGCCTGCCACGCTAAGCCCCGCCCCACCAATCCCTGCCCCCCGCTCCGCCGGCCCCACCAAGACCCGTCCCACCAGCCCCGCCAAGCCCCGCCCCTCCCCGCCCCGCCCCGCCCCGCCCCGCCAAGCTCCGCCTCACCCCGTCTCACCCTACCCGTCCCCGCACCATCAGTCCCGCCAAGACCTGCCCCGCCCCACTCCGCCACCCCGCCCCGCCCCACGAGGCGTCTCCGCACATGCACGCGGCCCTTCCGTCGCGCTGGGAACAAGCAATAATCTTTTGTTCCTCAAATATTAGAAGACGGGCGCGGCGGCGCAGGCCGGGCGCCGAGATGAGGCGCGCCAAAGAGCACGAGGCGGCGCGTGTGCGGCAGCCAGGAGGCGGAGGACCGCGATGATAAAGGCATGGGAGGAGGAGGAGGAAGAAGAAGACGAGGCGGAGACGCCGCGGGGACGCGTCGCCGACCCAACGCGGCAACCAGCGTCTTGGAGTCTCCGGCGCCGCTGCCATCGCGAACAATATAATGATAGCGGAGGTTTGTAATTGGCGGACAAAAGACAGGCGGCAGACGGGAATGTCCCGGCTTTCCGCTAGGGGCGCCCCACGGCGCGCGGCGTGGCAGGGGGTGGGGCGGAGCGGGGCGGGGGCGGAGCTGTGCGCCTCCAGCGCCCATTGGCGCGCAGTGGAACGGAAACACGCGAGCATCGGGGCGCGCACAGGCCGCCCCAGCCCCAGCCACCGCCGCCCGCCCGCCTCGCCCCGCCCCTCCCCGGCCCGCCCCGCTCCGCCCTGCCCCGCCCCGTCCCACTCCGCCCCGCCCCGTCCCACCCCGCCCCGTCCCACCCCGCCCCGTCCCACCCCGCCCCGCCCCGCCCAGCCGCCCGCTATCCCCGGTCCTCCCGCTCCGGGTGGCCCTCATGACGCGAAGCGACGGCGAGGCGGCGGCGGCGGCAGTGGCGGTGGCGGCGGCGGGGACGCGAGTGATAAGAAGGGGCGCTCTCTGGAGCACCGCCACCATCGTTGGCGCCTCAGTTACCGCCATTGCAGCTGCTATCGCCGGCGACGCCACTCGCCACTGCGGACGTCGCAAGGCTAGGTCGCTATCGGCGACGCTTTGAACCCTCTCAATTCCTTGTTTATCGCAAACGGTCTTATCAATTTTTCATTTATAATTTGGAAAAAAGAAAAGAAAAATTGTAATTGTAGTTCTCTCCATAGTGGCCATTTTGTTTACAACAAATCTTTTGCCTGGATTTCACCATACGTACCAACCACACGAGAGTTTCTGATGTCGCTTCTCGTTGTACTCACTAATGTCTCACTGAACTCCAACGCCTTCATCCCCGGAGCGGTAGCTCAGTGCATCAACTGATGTCACTGCAGCGCCTCTGACCGGGAGGTCCTAGGTTCCCACTCCCCTCGGCGGCAGGATTTTCTGCGCTAAGTTTTCAGCTAGATCAAATTCTCTGATTCTCTGATTCAGCTAGTCGCTGTCTAGAGGAGAATTCTAGCGGCCGGCTGCTCTGATCGGTAGTTTTCCGTGATTTCTCTGATGAACACTAGGCGAATGAGCACATACCCTAACAAACGGGCCTCCGACCGCGCGCGATCTTTCCTTCCTCTTCCTTGTCCTATCTTCTCCCCTTTCACACACACACACACACACACACACTTACACTAACATGCACCACACTACCATGTATTCCGGTAGCCAGGTCGGGAGTTTAGAGCTTGTCCCGGCTAGAGTAGTGCCCCGCTGGTGGGAGAGTCCTAGTTAGGGGGAAACCCCGCTAGCCGACGGTAGATCGGCGCCGGATCTCGCCAACCCACGGGGGAAGATCACCGCCATCTCCCGAGGAAAAAAACTGCACTATACTTACGGGACTAATGACCTAAGCTGTTGACGCGACCTGAATCACTAATCAACCAACCAAATCCAACGCCTTCATCTCTTCCATCATCACCACGATAGCCACATCCTCCGTCACCTTCCCCTCATCCCCTTTTCTGCCACTGTATCTCCCTCCCTGGTTCTTTCTCACGACCACGCTCCCTCGAGTAAGAGCGAAAAATGGTGGAAGGAAATTAGCTACAGCTACATAACTTTTAATAATGTAGAGCCCCCGAGGTCCCTGTCGTCCTTGTCGGCTCGCGGCTCGCCCGGAGAAAGCGAGCATCACACTTCATTGTCGTCGCTCATTGTCAGCCCTCTCCCCAACCCCTGGTCAGCCGCAATCCCTTGAAGGCCTCACTATGAAAGGTCGTTCATCTGCTACGAATATGAACGATTTCGCCTTGTCCCCCTTAATGTGGTATTAGCCCCCATTCTTATCAACCCGATCGCGCACAGCGGGGCTCCGGAAAGGGGGAGGTAGGGGGTCCTCTTTTGCGTGCAGTGGAGCTCGTCGGAGCTCATTTCTCGTTTGATTTCACTCGGGGCCCTCCTCCACTTGTCTGAGGGGTCCGCGTTTTAAGAGCTAGCCACGCGCCGTTGTGAAAGTTGTAATTTTAAGGCTTCGTCTTTAATTTCATGCGATATTTAACCCGCGTTGGCTTATATCACGTGATGAAGCCACGAGCCCGAGGATTCTCCCTGCGCCCATGCATCGTTAATCAAATTGGCTGGGGATTGCGCTGATAAGGGATTTCGCCGGTTCCTTTAGTGTCGAGTTCGCTGACGCGACTGCGTTCTGACGCCGATAGTTCTGTAGTCGTTGGAGTATACTATGCGTCCTGTTGAGTACTTGAACTATGAACTTTCATGGTAATAACCATTAGGTAATCTGAAGATTATGAAAGGTGTAATCGGTCGTTTTATAATTACTTAACTGTCTTGTTCTGTAGTTTGATTAGTGGGAGAGCTGATACTTCGGGCTACAAATAATACTTCCTTTCGGCAGAATGATGAAATTCGCAAAGTCGCAACCATTACCCAACATGTATTTTCTCGAACGATGAATGTTATGAAACACTTCTTCAAAGAAAAATCTCATTTAGCACCACCATTAAATTGTAAATAATCTTGCACCAGACGAGTCGCAACGAACTCATTTTTTTTTCCATTTTTTAATAAGTATATTTAGGTATACATTTTTGTAACCAGACACCATGTCTCTCTGACATTTAATTAAAATGTCAATTTATAAGCAAATAAACTCCCGAAATGATTATCAAAAATAGTTTTCTGCATTGTTCACGGATTTATGTACTTCTAATTTTACATATCTATACTAGAAAATCGCAGGCATCAATAAATATTTCTTAATGCGTTAATGTGTACAATGAACAAAGGACGTCTCGCAATGTTTGGAAAACGAGAGAGAAGATTAAAAATAAGAAACATTTCTACAGTTAAACATTCACAAGGAACAAGTAAACAATAGTATATTGCATGGTTTTCTAAGTAAACTGAACTGTTTAATATTTACTAGCATTTTTGAAATATATTTTCAGTGAAATCGCCGATACGTTTAAAGAAATAATGTATCCAAACTGTCTGTACTTTGTAACAAACATTGATGTATTCTTTATTCCTGATCAAAAATTTTAAACAGCACGATATGAGAACAGAATTTATATTTCCGATTTTTTTGTTTATAAATGTTTTTTTTCTAGGCATGTATATCGCAATGTTCTACACTTGATATGTTTCTGTCTTTACTTCAAGAAACGCCTTTTCCAGTTCTTAAATGCTTCTGTGTTTAGTTATGAATTGGAACGAAACAATATCCCTAGTTACCTAGAGACTGACGGTTCGGTAGACATTTTACTCTGGCTTTGCCTCAATAACTGTAGGCTTATTAATGTGCATGTGACACTGCTGTATTATGAAAATTTTCATCATAATATAATTTCATAAAAATATGTCCATTTCATCAAACTATACTACATTCTTTTTAAGCCATGTCTCGTCAATCACATGCACCATCCGCTCCGCATATTCTTTTGGTAAAAACATTGTCTTGCTAAAAGTGATTTATACGCAACAGAAACGAAGCACAAACGTCGTACGATTTATGGTCAAATATCCATGGACACGCCCACGCACACGACACTAACCTACATTTCCCTGGCATGAAAACGCATCTTTCATTACATTATTTTATGGAAAACTATTAAATTGTTTATGTAAGTATTTTTCAACAAACGTTAAGAATTTGAAACATTAATAAAAACATAATATAAAGAAAATTTCCTAGGCGAATGCCGGAACAGTACCAAAACAAACGAGCCACAGACCGCGCGTGATCTTTCCTTCCTCTTCCTTGTCACATCCTCAACCCTTACACACACACTTACACTAACATGCACTACACTACCACACATTGCGGGACACCGGTCGGGGACTTTGAACTTGTCCCGGCTGGGGCGGTGCCTCGCTGGTGGGAGATACCTGGTTGAGGAAAACCCCGTTAGCCGAAGGTATGTCGGCGCCGGATCTCACCATCCAGCGGGGGAAGACCACCGCCACCTCCCGAGCAAAAACACGCACTACACTTACGGGACCAATTATCATAGTGGTTGACGCATCCGGTATCACTAAGAATCAATCAATCATAAATAAATAAATAAATAAAATTGTAGGAAAAAGTTAGCCACGTTATGGTTATTAACTTGAAGAAGAATGTAATGTTAAAAGCGACCGTTGGCAAACGACCTAGGTCAAGCCATGCGCGTGCTGCCAGCGCTATCCGCTGAGCACGGCCGGTCAGCGCTGTGCTGGCCAGCGAATGCCGGCCGCCGGGGGCGGGCGCGGGCGCGGGCGTGGAAATCTCCGTGCTAAACAGCGCACGCCGGGCGCGTTGCCTTTGAGTTACGGTGATGAAAACCGCGCGCGGTTATGCCTCATGAAGCCCGGCGGGGGCGGCCCGCGAAATACTGCCGCCACGGAAGTGAAACATTATCCAGAGGGCGCCTGAACGCCGCCACGCACCACGAAGCCACTGCACTGTTGCACAGCGCGAAACGCCGCGCCGCCCCCGCACCGCTCCGCCCCGCCCCCGCACCGCCCTGCTCCGCCCCCGCCCCCGCACCGCCCTGCTCCGCCCCCGCCCCGCTCCGCCCCCGCCCTGCCCCACTCTCTCCCCGCCCCGCTCCGTCCCCGCCCCGCTCCGTCCTCGCCCCGCTCCGCTCTCGCCCCCGCTCCGCTCGCTCCCGCCCGCTCAGCCCGCCCCGCTCGGTCCCGCACCACTCCGCCCCACCCCGCTCGGTCCCCGCTCCCGCCCGCGCTCCCGCCCCGCCCCTCCCCGCCCGCCCCTCCGCCCCGCCCTCGCCCCGCCCCCCGCCCTGCCCGGCTCCGTCCCCTCCCCACTCCGCTCTGGCCCCGCTCCGCTCCGTCCCCGCCCCGCTCCGTCCTCGCCCCGCCCCCGCTCCGTCGCTCGCTCCGCTCCGCTCCCGCTCCGCTCCGCCCCCGCTCCGCTCCGCCACGGCTCCCGCCCGCCCGCCTCCCCCACCGCCCCTCCCTCCCCTCCTCCCCCACCCCGCCCGGCTCCGTCCCCTCCGCTCCGCTCCGTCCCCGCCCACTCCTTCCCACGCCCCGCCCGGCTCCGTCCCCTCCGCTCCGCTCCTTCCCGCCCACTCCTTCCCCGCCCGCCCGCTCCTCCCGCCCGCTCCTCCCGCCCGCCCCACTCCGTCCGCTCCGCCCGCCCACTCCGTCCCCGTCCCGCCCCGCCCCCGCCCCCGCGCCGCCCGGCTCCGTCCCCTCCCCACCCCCGCTCCCGTCCTCGCCCCGCTCCGCTCCGCCCCGCTCCGCTCCGCCCACGGCCCCGCCCCTCCCCCCACCGCCCCGCCGCCCCTCCCCGCCCCGCCCGACTCCACCTTCCCTCCGCTCCGTCCCACCCCGTTTCGTCCCCGCCTCGCTCCGTCCCACCCCGTTTCGTCCCCGCCTCGCTCCGCCCCCGCTCCGCGCCCGCTCCACTCTGCCCAGCCCCCGCTTTGCTCCCGCCCCGACCCAGCCCCATCCCGCACCACCCCACCCCCGCCCTACCACGTCCTGCCCAGACCGACCAGCGCGTTAAACAACGGCAGCGTCGATGCTGACGTTTGCGCTCGCCGCCACCGCCGCCGGCGTTTGCGTTCGCCGCCGCCGCCACGCGTTCGCGCAGGGCAGTGGGCCGAAATGATCACAAATCTAAGCTTTAAGTGTGTTTTCTATGATTTCCAAGCAATAATGCTACCAACAAAAATATATCCTAGTCCTTTTTCTACTTTTTATTATTTTCTTATTGTTTTATTTTTATTTTGATTTTTTTATTGTTTTATTCATTGTCATGTTTTTTACAATTTCCAAACAAGTATTTTATCGTGATTATCTTTATCCTTCTCTTGTTTCCTTCTTTTTATATTTGTTTTTTTTCGATTTTATTGTTTTGTTTTTTATTTCACCCACGTCAGTGCAGTTGTTTGCGGTGCATTCAGCGATCCGCCATTTCAGTCTCCCGATGTTCTGTTTTTCTTTCAACGTGTGCTAAGTATGAGGTGCTTTAAAGCGTGATCTTCAATTATCATCCTTTCTGGTGCAACCTGAAGGACCTTCCTAACGAGTCTGTACAAATGTTCTTAACGAAATATACAATGATCCTCGTGTTTTTCATTATCTTTCTCTATAATTGGTTATAGGTTCTTTTCATAATTGTTTCTATAAGTAGAATGATATTTCTGCATGTCATTTGCTTAATGCATGGAATGTCAATAGAAAGCTTTTGTCTCCTTTTTATTTCATTTTATACACTGTACATTCATTAAGAAATACACATTTTTCTTTAACGAATTCGTTGACATTACGTCATCATTTGCTAACAAGCAAGTTACTTCCATTAAAAATTGTACGGTTACGTATTTCAATTAACAAATTACATCTTGTGTAATATTCATTATCTCAGTTTTCAACTTTCAAGTTTTACGCAATACGGAATAACACATTATTACACGACCTTAAGACTACGTGACAAGTTTCGCTATGAGGGTAATGGCTAGCCGCTTTTTCCCAAAATACAATGGAAACTCATGAAATGTGACCCAAAAGCGACTTCTGTAATCGCCGTGTATGTAATCCATGGTCTGTAATCCATGGTTTTAATCCATAGAAGAGGAACGAATGGCATGACACAAATGTTATGAAATGTAGAGACGAACACATAATTCCAACATTCCAACATGCAGATCATTTTAATTTAACTTGCATACTTTACCTGCTTACTTAAAGAAGCGTAACTTACGTATAGTTCACTCATTTGACATAATAATAATAATAATAATAATAATAATAATAATAATAATAATAATAATAATAATAATAATAATAGCAGGGCATTCAGAATGAGATGGGAGGTGGAGACTGCTTAACCACACTTTAGACAGGGTTCTGGCTTTGACCCTTGAATAAATGGCAGAAATTGAGATTGAAATGACCTCAGTCTTGTAATTACAACCTGTTCTCCTCTTAAAATGTTTTCCGGGAGAGCTGGGTCAAGGGTAAATTGTCTGACTAAATGGAGTTTGAAAACTTTCAACTTTCAGTTAGAGCCCCAATAACTGTAATCAAACTGTTCGCATTAATGTTTAAGAAAATGTTCCTCAATAAACGGCTTCTTATTGAAAAATCTATATATGAAAATAGTAAAAAATCTAATATTGATAATTGATAAAATAATATTGATAAAAATCTAATAATAATAATATTACAACGGAATATCTAGTTAGAATTTTAAAGACGTAAGACAGGTTCGAAAAACATTTAAACTTTTTCATCATTTAACTTAAAATTCCATGAAACCTACTTATATTTTCGAAAAATGCACATGACTGTATTAAAAAATTAAAATATACCTAACGTCAAAATTATAATATTTCAATTCTAAATATTTGCAATTTTCAAAAATACGGAAAGCTTATCTAAAATGGAACATACGCCATTGTATAAGCTTACTGAAATCTTATTTTAAAAATCTTATTTTAAAAATGAATATCTTTTTAGGGAAAGTTACGAGAATATTATAATTCATATTTTCAATAAATTGTACATGACCTTCTTTAAAATCTATATTTGAAGAGTAGAATTAAACCAGAAAAAATCGAACTTCAATGTTTTTTAGGAAGATCTGAAAAAAATTTCACTTATGTAATTTTCTAAAATTCACAGAAATACGAAAATAATATCTATAGCATATTTAAGCTCTCTATCCGAGAAAAAATAACTGAAATATTTGGAACCATTTTTGAGTAAAGTGTGGAATTGTTGATGTTTCTTGTTCTCTCCTCTTCTTCGACTAGAGGATCCACAATTTCTTCTAACACTTCACATCCCCCACGAATCTGTCTGCCTCTTAACAACAACAACAACAATAATAATAATAATAATAATAATAATAATAATAATAATAATAATAATAATAATAATAATAATAATAGTAATAATAATAATAGTAATAATAATAATAGTAATAATAATAATAATAATAGAAAGAAATAATTGCAATTAACTCTGAGACATTCCATAAGATCTGTTCCTCCATCGAACATTAGTATTTTTTCCCTTTAATTTTTGTACTTTTTTACGTCTTCCATTTCGTACCAGTGTGCACCGCCAGCATTTAGCGTGAGCAATTCCCACACAGGCAGTTGCGAGCCGGCAGGGAGGAGCGGGGTGGGGCGAGGCGGCTGTGTGCGCGGCGGCGCCGCAGCCGCGGCCACCGCCTTTAGGAAGGCGCTAAAACGTGAAATATACCCCTACGGGAGGTGCAGCGCACAGCTCGCGGACCAGGCGTCCCCATGCCTCCAGCCACTCC
>BLKR01012837.1:0-15815 GCA_011170035.1 Teleogryllus occipitalis | reverse complement strand
TCCATACCATCTCAGTTTCTCCGTGAATAGTTGACTTATGAATAAAAACAGTGAGTGTTGCTGGAAATATTTGATAAAAATAAGTGGTTGCTCCCATTTAATAGCAATTATTTGCCTCGGCAAGCGTGCTGCAGATTTTATTTAATTGCTCTGGCGTCGAACTAACTAACATCATTGTTCCGTCCCCAGCTAGCAAAACAAGAGCTCGAGGAAACGTGTGCGGGTACTACATGGAAATGTGAATACTGGTTCTAGGTACTAAGACATGACAAACGTCTGCTATCTTCACCTACATCATGCTACCTTCAGAAGATATGTCAAATTTAAAGTTCAAGAGTCGACATCGATCGAGGCTGTTTGGAAAAGAAAGCGGTGTAGACAATGTTGCCTTTATTTCGACCACCACGCTATAAAGTTCACCGAGAAAAATACAATAGCACGATGGTCGCAATGTCGTCAGTATTTTTCACGCACACGGCTTCTCTTGCAGAGTCCAGTTCGCCTGGATTTCGTATCCCGGAACTTTGCGTCTAATAGATGGCAAACTCTGCGGGTAGAAAATCAAGAAAAGTAGTTTCTTTGTTTCCAAATCATTTGCATCCATGAAATGTAATTACGTTTGAAAATATTCAGGTTGTGTTAGAACTAGAAAATGATATTCATCTAACTGAATCTCTTCTCTAAGAAATAGCAGGCTGAATCTCTACAAGGGAAACCACAGATGCTTTAACAGTTGTGATAAACACGTGTCTCACAAAAGACATTTTTCTTAATTATACACACACACGTGCAGTGTGTGTGTAAATATAAATACTAGGTATATATAAAATTCTGGAATATCTGCGGACGCGGCAAATTCAGGCAATTCCTGGGGTGATCCAGAAGGAGGTCGGAGAAGTAGAGAAACATCGTGATCTTCTTGTACAGCTGGAAAGAGTCTGAAAATGAATAGTCACGGTTATTTGAGAAGTAACTGAGATTCTGGGGCTATGTTAGAGACCTGGTGAAACATGTAAACCACAGGCTTCAATGCCGGTCTAGGAGATTTACCGCGAAAGCTGTTGATGAGCCGTCCACACTAATGAGCACCGCTCAAATTCTATGTAGCTACCACTAACATTTCGAAGTCTTTGAGTGCGACCCGATTTCTGAGGAATATTAACTGACTTTTAAAGTCGAGGAAAGTCGTTAATAATAATAATAATAATAATAATAATAATAATAATAATAATAATAATAATAATAATAATAATAATAATAATAATAATAATAAAAGTTCGATAGCGTAGTTTTATGTCCAATAATGGTCGGGTTAAGCAACAAAGAAAAGATCCCATTCTGCAAGTTTATTCCACAATCAATTCAATCCATTGGAAACATCAGTATACAAGTTAAGTCTCTCCTTCCAACAACGATACTACCGAATGGAGTCGGGTAGTCATATCGTTTTAGAAGTCCCAAAGCGTAGTGTAATTGACGTAACATAGTGTCTTCTCAGAGGCAGGCGTCTCAATAGGTCCAAAAACGCGATCGTCTGTGGACACTAAACGGTCTTTGCTACATACTCTGAGCGATTCCCTCTGTGAGTTCATCACCACTGGACTCGCTGCCTTGGTGACGGCCCTTTCCGTGATCTCTGAGGTATCCGCCGCGGCGGATGCCGGCGCGCCGGTGAAGTCTTCCCGATTGGCCGAGTTCGGCCTTCCGCTGTTGCAAGAGCCGCGCCTGCCATGATGAAGAGACTGCCAATGAGCTTCATTCACCAGTTTACGTCACAATACTAGCGGGAATTTTAAATGCTACCAAATACCAAAAATATCACCTTGTTACAACTCATTGAAACAGATATATTAAGCATTTTCTTTTAAATATAGCATCTTTTATTTCAACTCTACCTTACCTTCATCGTCTTATTTTTGGTGGGTCACCGTTGAAAATTGCCACTTTATGGCCCTTTCAAAATGATTCTCAACACTTCTCGTTCATCATGCAGCATAGCGGCCAGCGTGCGGCCTGTCTTTTCAAACGAAGTGCCCGTGTTGTGGTCTCGTGGTTGGTAACGTATCCGGTACTTCACAGAACGAGCAAAAGTCGGTGCGCCGGTCACGGCGCCTGGTGGCGCGCGGTGGAAGCTGCCAGTCGAGTCCGCGGGGCGCTGCGGGCGGCGCTGCGACGCACAGTGGGGCCAAAGGAGGGGAAAGTTGGCAAAACGTCCAAAATCAAAATATGCTTCATAAGCTTCATTTCTCATGAAAGGGGTAGCACAAAGTCTCCTTCATCGTTTCCCGATCAGTAAAGGAAGGGCGAATCACGCCACTCCCTGCTGCGCAAGTTTGAACTTGTACAGGTGGTGCATAGCGCTCTCCTTCGCTCTCGCAGGCAGAAGAAAGGTGTGTTTTTCAATGCAACTAGTTTTGCTCTCTCGAGTAGCAGATTCGTACGTGCTATGGATTCGATACTTGGAGATATGTGCTTTAAATCTGTATTTTTAGAAACAGTCTCTGAGATTTGACATACCAATGAATCGTTGTAGCTGATAATGTTATATTCCCGTTCAAAAATTCCGAACACACAATTACCTTGCGTGTTACCTCCGTACGGGATATGAACTGGTAATATTGCAATTTCAAAATAGGTATCCCCGTAAAAAACACTTGCAGTTATGGATGATGCGAATTGTTAGAATTCAGTGCAGGTATATTTTGTACTCCTTTTTTGCTAATAAGCAACAAAATACACATAAAAGATCACCTGCAATAGGTTCTTCAGCTTACAGTAATTTTCTAATCGCAATGTGAGATAATCTCAATTAATTCCAAAATTTCTGTCACGGAATCTTTGAGAGTTACTTTGATTCGTCCTCCGTGTTTGTACGCTTAAGAACGTAAATGTGCAAAGTCGAATACACATTTGCTTCCGTTCTATAACATTGCTCACAGTTCTGGTTTTCTCCGTATTCACTTGGCGTTCTTCAAATTTAGTTCTTGAAACCAAGTTTCAAAGATAGTACTGTACGAAATTGTTTGCAAATGTATTGTTAAAAATACTGTAACACGGACGAAAAACTTCACCTCTTATGCTCAAATCAGCATCACCGTTCACAGTTTTGTAGCGTGCTTCACATGTTTCAGAACAATGAGTGTTGCATAGAAGAAAATTATGGCATCTTGGAGCAACAATTGCATCTGTGTACTGGAGTTTAATCAACGCCACATACATAGATCTATTTGAGTGGCGTTGGTTTAATTCCCAGCCTACTCACTAAGATCGCAGCGCGAAAACACGCAAAATCACTGTTTTGGAAATTTCTTCGAATCTTCTGGCCGGATCGAAAAACAAATGATCAGTTCCCCATCAAGAGACCGAGACGCATCGAATGACACTTCATTTGTCTCGATTGGTGCACGGAATGTGGTCTAACAGTGAATGACGGATCCGCGATTACACACACACGCATGCATGCATGCACACACGCACACTCGCAATTACTCAAATGCTGCATAGGGACGTAGTTGCAAGTTCGCATCGGAAGTTCCATCGGACGGGAGGTTCCAGTTTCGATCCACTAAACAGCTTGGGCGAAGTCGACCTCGACCGCGCGCGGATGACAATTCTAGAGATCGACTGCTGCGGTCGGTGGTTTCCGCGGCTTGCTCCAATCAGCAGGTCTCCATGAATTAAAGAGCAGTTCTCTAAACCTAGCACCAGAGCCTGTGCGCGAACCTCTTCCCCTTTCTGTCTCCACTCCCGTGCTTAGGAGCGGGGAATAGATTGACTCTCTATTATCTGCAGATACTCACAGTACTGCGGTTACTAGGATATCGTGTCATTGCCAGAACTGAACTGCACACACACACACACACACACACACACACACACACACACACACACACACACAGAAATATGTGGAAAAGGGACTAGATAGATAAAAATATACTAAAAACGACACTTAGAGAGAGAGAGAGAGAGAGAGAGAGAGAGAGAGAGAGGGAGGGAGAGGGAGAAATAGGATGAGAGTCTGAAAGAGGATGAAAGAGTGTGTAAAAGAATACGAAAGAGTGTGTAAAATAATACGAAATATTGTGTGAAAGAGGATGAATGTGTGTGCAAGAGGATGAATGAGTGTGTGAAAGAGGATGAGAGTCTGAAAGAGGATGAAAGAGTGTGTAAAAGAATAGGAAAGAGTGTGTAAAATAATACGAAATATTGTGTGAAAGAGGATGAATGTGTGTGCAAGAGGATGAATGAGTGTGTGCAAGATGTGCAAGAGTATGAACGAGTGTGTACAAGAGGATGAACGAGTGTGTGCAAGAGGGTGTACGAGGGTTTGCAAGAGGATGAACGAGGGTGTGAAAGAGGATGAACGAGTGGGTGAAAGAGTGTATGAAAAAGGATCAAAGTGTGCGAAAGAGGATGAAATAGAGAGTGTGAAAGATGATGAAAGGCAGTGTGAAATAAGATGAAAGAGAGATCGTGATTAAAAGAGGAAGTGAGTGAAAGAAAGTAAATTGAAAAAAAAGAGTGAGAGATGATGAGTGAAGATTAATAGAGAAAGAGAGAGAGAGAGAGAGAGAGAGAGAGAGAGAAGGAGAGGGAGAGAAACAAGTCTAAATCCACATTTCGCGGCTCTATTTGCGATTACATTGGCATCCGCAAGCGCTGTTGTCGCCAGCCTAAAGCGGCCACGCGCTACCGCGAATTGCTTATCTCGGCCCCTGTTGGCGGACGAGGCTGCTCGCTCGAGTTCATCAAGCTCTCCAGGTCAGTGTTCCGTGGAATGCTCTAATGGCCATTATGAATGGCACCTGTCGGCCACGAGGGGCAAGCCACTTCATTGCATCGGGCTGCGAGATGGACACGATCCATCTGAATACGTCTCAGGTAGGCGTTAGTTCATCCAGACACCCGACTGTTTGTGGAGTAGTCGTAGAAAATGCTATTCATAGAAAATTGGGTCTAGGACTGTGAAAGTTCTCTGAATGTGGTCCGAAAATCCTCCTTGATTTAATATGATTTTTATGAAATGACATTCAAGTCATATGGTGTCTTATATATTGACGGTGTTCAAGTAAAACTCGCTATTATTTTTGAGATATTTACATCACCAAGTCAACTTTTGTATTCGATTAGTGAAATTGCTTATGTCCTAGAGGTTGAGCAAAGTAAATGATCGCTTGTTTTGCTTTCATGTAAGACATAAAACTGTGAAAATGCTCAATAGAAATTCATCTTTGACCTGATACTTTTGTTGATTTAAAACAATGTTACTTAATTAGGTGGGTAGGAAATAAAACTGTTTTATTTCCCAACTAGTAAAAGATATTGAATAAACAAACTTAACAGAATCACTTGATTGGTTTTGAAACTTTTTTTGGCGTAATGAGCTTCATTAGTGTACCGACTATTTGAAGATAATCTATTATGATATTTCGCTGTGAGTCCCTGTTAAATCATTATAAGGAAATTTGACTGTTTGGGTGTTGTGTTCGCAATATCTTTGATCCCGGTGTATAAGCTGATAAGTCATAAACACTTAATTTTACAGGAGAACAAAAAAACTTTTAACTGAATTAAATCATGAATAAATGATATTGAAATGAAGTTGATATTCAAACGAAACTATTTGTGTGTAGGTTTTGTTTGAATATCATGAATCCCTGATTTACAGCATAGTTTAAAGTAGTTTTTTGTACCCATGTAAAATTAAGTAGTTTTTTTTACTTATCAGCGTATTCACCAAGCTCAAAGATATTTGCCCCCGTTTAATTATTCTTGCTACGAACAAAATATTATCTGTCTTTCCAACTTCATTATTACTTCGACAAATAACTTTCCTGTCTTCTTCACGTTCACACAGTGCATGAATGTAATGCAGTGATGTAATACAATAATGTAATACAGTGACAGTGTTACTTATTAAATTATTCGTTTTTAATATATTAATACTCTAGCGCACGCATACATATAACTCAGTGTTTCTGTATGTATAAAAGTTCTGTAAATGAAGCTATGGTAGAATGAAAATGAGGTATGATAAACATAAAAAAGATATATAATTAATAGTAAATAAAAATTACCTTAAACAAAACTTCCGACATTAAAAAAATCTGCATATTTCTGCATCCAAATATCTTACGGACGGCCGTAATGAGCTGCATAATGTGACTGTCACTTCTCCATTCTTTTTTCTTCTTCTTCCCCGCATTTGCTCGGAGGCAAAAGGCATTAACAGAGTTAGACTGACGTCCCTCATAATCAAGCGGGAGGCAAACCCCAGACGCCGCCGCCGCCGCCGCCGCCGCCGCCGCCGCCGCCGCCACCGCCGCCGCCGTCGCCGCCGCCGCCACCGCCGCCGCCGCCTCCACCTCCGCCGCCGTCGCGACGCCGGCTCTCGTAAGGAGCCCGGCGATGTTGACAACCTTAATCGCATCGGAAGGCAGCAAGGTCGTCTGCCACTCGAACCGCCCGACGCCTTTGTTTTCCGTAAGACGCCGCCGCTACGACGGATATTATTTTGTCAGGAAGACCCCCACCTCCGTGCCCTTGGGTTGAAACTCCGACCGGCAATTTCCTCGCCTGGCGTCTTTATTGTCAGCAGCAGCCGCTCCTTCAAAGTCCACGATGGACCCTTAACTTAGTTTCCCTTTGGCTGCTTGTTATAAAATTGTTTTTTATTAGAGTTTTTGTACGCCGTAAAGTAATATATTGTGTAGTAACGCACCGACTGGTGAGCCTTTGTGCGAGCATGAACTAAGGTTACGTTAGAGCTGTATTCCAAAATGATATTTCACCATAATTTTCTGGTTCTGTGTCGGACACGATTCGCGTCACACGTTATTCCCAATAAGCCACGTCATGTGGCATCTAGACGAATGTTAAATGCGATACTAGATGATGTGGCATTGCAGGAAATGTACGGTTTGGCACCGGGTGCACATTCTGCTCCCATGGTTCAAAACTGTTTTTATTGTCGTACTCTTAACAATAGGTTGTACAAAACACTCTTAAATTCTTAAACGATCGTCATGTGGTTGCCTCTAACGTATACCACATCCGCTTACGATAAAAAATGAAATTGTCGTATGGTATTGTTAAGGAAACAAATTTTAGCCCGTGAGGTACGATATGTGTGCTGGGTAAAAACGGTTTCAAGAATTGTATAACATAGAAATTATGTGATGTGGATTGATACCGTCTTGTTCGTGGGTATCAACATATAACTTACAATATCTTAGCTTGTCGTGTGCGGACGTGCAGTCTGTACAGACCAGCGACTTCTGGAAGTTCTGTTCCTTTTTTATTTTTTTATTAATGGCAATTGACTACAAATTATCAGCCTTGTTCCAAGAAAATATATCAAACATTTATTAACAATTTAGGCATTAACAATTCTTAATGACCATATCATTTTTTTCCTAGGGCTTTTATCCAGCCGACAGCCGGTTGCCCTTTACGTCCCGAAGGGACGCATATTCGACCATACACTAAGCAAACACTCTTGCGGGCTCTTCTGATCTGGGGTCAGCAGAACGCGAGGCCCTCCGCGACAACACACACAAAGTCAAGGGACAAACAACCATGCCCAAGGCGGGACTCGAACCCGCGACCCTTCGGACCGAAGCGCTGAGTCGGTACTCGCTCTTAGCCACCTCGGCCATATAGGTCGGCGCATATCATATTTACCTTTTTTAATTATTCTTCCTGTACAGGTTAATTTAAAATTTAATGGCTTGCATATTTACTTATATTTTCGCGGGCATTCTAAGACTTGTCGGTTGAATTCCGGAAGAAATGTCCACCACGTCTTCTTTCTTCGATGTCGCCACGTTGTTGTGAATTCTTTCGTCCCGCCTAACGCAATATTCTACCATGTCAAATTTCTAATAAAAATTTCACAAAAATTATATCAGTCCATTCCCGGTTCGGCGAATAACTATTCTAATTTATTATATATCCGCGTAACTTCCTTATGCTATACCACGTGCGAGTATTTACTCGCGACTTGCTAATGCTCAGAAAATTGTTCACTGAAAGAAACATCTATGATTTCTTACTTATTTGAATTTCGTTCCCACATGTAAGTATATAAGTGTCTAGTAAGTACATGTAAGTCTAATTTATAGTAAAGAGTTAAAATGTTTCCGACATTCTTTAAATTCCTGCTATTAAAACTTTGAAAAATATATAATACAATTCCGTGCTAACACTCTCCCTTCCTACATGCGTTGGTATGTCTAAAGTACTATTGCAATATCGTCAACTCCCGCCCCATTTAATGGCGATCGCAACGTACTAAAGTTATGGTGCTTGCTTGGGTGCTAGCGCCATAAAGAGACCGGAACTGAATAATTCTACATGATTACACCTTCCATTATTTTTCATTCCACAGCGCTGGGCTTTTCTTGTTCTGGTGCCACCACACTTGTGGACATTCATTCTCCTGGGGCTTGTTTCTTTACTCGTCGCCCTGACAACATGTATTCTTTGACTTCGCCTCATTCTATATACATTAATTAAGCCTCTCTATAATATTTAATGAATATCCTGATGCCGTTTATGTTAATAAAATTGGGGGTCTTTCTGGCTTATCACAATACTAAGAAAACTTACAAAACATGCTCCATGTGAATGCCGCAGCCAATTAAGCATTTAGATAGTTGTTTGTAGAATAGGATGCTTACATTAATTTACACTTATGATTTTTATTTAAGTCATAGAAACAATAAAATAATTTATACTTTTTTCTACGGCAGTGCTTCCATAAAAGTTTCAGAAAATTAGTAAGATTATTGAAAATATTTTATAATAGATTTCCCTAGTGGTGATGATAAACCAAATTAATATTGTTTCAGAGCTACTTTCTATTTTTTTCAGTTTTGAAGATTCGAGATTAATTTTTTTCTTGTACAAAATTTCGTATACAACGCAGTGAAGGTAAGTGAAATGTAAAAAAAGTAGTTAACATCCCTGTGTAAAAAGCTTTTCCGTATAATTATGTTCCCTAGTTGCCTAGAATGCATAAAGTGGACGAATCAGATGTCTTTGTACTGCGTCATGTTTCAAGATTTAATCCTGTACAAATGCCACTTACGAGAAGCCTGTCACCTTTCCTTTCGTTAAGAAATTAAAGCAAAGCAAATAATATTTTATCTGCCTCCAGGGTGGAGGAACTCTTACCTTTTAACACCCGTCCTTCGTGATGAAACCCCCAACGGCAATTTCCCCACCTGACTTCTTTATTGTCGAAGTAAATAAAAGTCGACCTTTGACATTTTGTTCTCTCTGGAAGCCAGGGACTACGTGCTCGCGTCAATGTTTCTAGCTGTTTTCACGTAGGAATGTCAAGCACAGCTGAAGATATATACCGGTGTGCAAGTCTTGATATGACAATACCATTTCAAAGTTAAAATGGTGATATAATGCAAATAATATATAATATTTTGCGTAATTTTGTCTTGTTCAAGATTTAATGATATACTTACAAGAAACCTCTGCACGAAATGAAACACAAGATATATACACTAATTAAAATTCGTGATGATAATGAGAGCAGAGTAAAGAAAACGTGTGGAAATCCTCTTTATTTTCTACATAAATTTAGATTACTTTCCAAATAACATACATTAATCACAACATGCTCTTGTTGCAGATTGAATGTATAAGTTAACTATTTATGTATTCATTTAATTTTCACTATTTACCAATTACATGAAAAACTAATATATTGAAATATGCACGATTGATCCATTCCTGTATTCCGCCCAGTAATCTCCATGAAGTACATTTCAGAAAATGCAAAAATTAGACAATCTTCAATATTATATGAAATATTCATTTTTCAAAGACCTAGTACGATCGACAATTTCTTGTTGGAAAGTTGCTTATTGACATCCATAAAAGTCCGACCTTTCTTGCTCTCAATATTAATACCTCCGCTACCAGAAATATTCTGTATAGAGCTATATAATGTAAACATCTCTTGAAAGAATATTTACGCAATGGATAAATAATATCACTGCATATTGCGTGTTTCACTAAACAAGAATTATTGTGATTTCAGTTAAAATAAAATAAAATTGACAACAAAGGTATAATTCTCTCTTCACACTTGACTCAAATCGTTTCAATTGTAATCATTATTCTCTCTAGACGCACTTCGGTCATAAAATAAGCAATGGAATTCACACCTTTTTTATAATATCAAGCACATTTTTTCAATAATTTACTCTACACCTAATACATTCACACCTAGATGCATTTAAAATCAATATCCAAGTTACTTGTATATACCAAGTAAAAAAAATGTCATTCTCTTTCTTAAATATGTATATTTAAGATTAGACAATTGAAAGTAGAAAATCAACAAACAGTTCTCTGCAAGGTTATAATATATTTAAACCTCTTTGGTCTTTTCTTCAGACAGGCAGTTCTGTGCATAGATGAACTCAATCATAGATCTCAGTCGTCATCCTCTGGTGGAGCTCAGCTAAACAATTGCACATTGATGCACTCATGAATCTGTGATGTAATGCTAGGCGAAAAATGTACAGAAAATTAATTATTTTGTAAATATATTATAGTTTGTGATTGTAAATTATAGCCAATAGTTCTCCAGATCTTTAAAAGAAGCTAACATAAAAGTTTGAACTCTTTGGTTTAGTTTATTCAGAAATTATCGCGGTGTAAGCCAAAGCACTTCTGTCTTTATATATTAGTATAGATATAGAAGCATAGAATACTCATTAACCCTTAACTGCTCTGGTAAAATTTACTTGCACCTAAGCTCTGGCAGGGTCCTCAGGTGCCCCAGAAGGTATATTACTATTTATCTCAATTAAATTTGTTTTTCAAATTTTGTCCTTTGAATCAGTTTACTGTGTTTATAATAACTAGTGAAAACCCGTCAAAATTTGACGGGAGATCTGAGATAAATGTAAAATACTGTGCCCAGACTAATGTTCACAATATGTTGCATTGTTTGGATATTCAGGATATAACGAAGAGATTCTGTGATGTGGAGTTCCCAAAATTTTGAACACGTATGGCCCATGACCAGGTGGCAATGCAATATCGGCGCCAAATGACACAAAAGAGAACTATTATACTGACGTATATTATTTCTAATGTTTTTTGATGTGTCATCATCTCTTATAAACAACTTTGATTTCTTCTGGTGTATTGCTCGAAGATAAACTTATTTTCCCATTTAAGCAATACAGAGTAAACTCGTTTGCAGAAATTCTCTCATATAGGAAGTACAAAGCAGAACAAAACTGACATTTCATAGTCAACGACCCAGCAGAAAACTAAATGGCCTCACTATCACGACATTTACGCTGACTTTCTCTTTCTCTGCGTCCAGTTAATGTACGTTTGTGTCTTTTGGGGCGAGTGGGCAACGATTCGAAATTCGACATAACCTGTGAACACTACTTCAGTACAACCGAGCAAAACCCACTGTCCGAATGTTCTCTACAAAATACACCACAAAAGCAAATACATGCAAACTGTCTACGCCACGATGCAATTATTACACTGAAACAAAACCTTGACGAATTGTAAACAAATCTCAACAATCAAAACAAAACATCAAGCAGCGCCACCATGAAGCAGCGTGGACATCTATCGACTCATATACATCGATTTTGAAACAGCCACCCTTTGGAAGAAAACAATTGACTATTCATAAGCGTACTATTAAAGAATTATTTAATTAATTAATTTACACCGTAAATGTTGGTGAATCAACACAAACAATATCTGATAACACATTTAGGGATCACATTCTTTCATTTAAAGGAAAACATACTCCAAACGGTTCAGTAGAAGCTCTAAACGAAGCCATGGCAGAATACCTTATTTTTTTAAATATATAGATATGAAAAACGTAGATTACCAGCAATTTTTACCTCCTGAATTTCTGTGATCTGGACATAAATGTTTATAGCACGTTTCGCAAACTATCTATCTATCGCAAACGATTTGTCTTTCTGTTCGCATTTATCGCACACATGTAGTACCTTGCTTTTCTGCTTGATTTTGACACAAAGGATGTTGATGGTTAATACAATTGCTTTGTGATTTTACTGTAATACAAATCGTAAAGTCCAAATATACACAACACATCGAGGGCAATAAGGGTGAGGGAATAAGAAGGAACCCACGTTAACACTACGGTGGGGCATTCTGAGACCTTTTCTCCTCTAATTCCAAAAATAAACCTCAAATCACTTCGCACAACCAGTCAAAACAAATAACACAATGCCGCTGAGGAATACTGGCAACACGAGCGCTATTTGGTAATTGGTTTCCGAATTATAATGACAGGCCGGAAGACTCTGGGACCCCACCAGAGAAGTGAAGGGTTTAATCTCTTGCTGTAGTTATGTATCCCATTGGAAACATCAACACGGAAGATCCGCACCCCGCGACCTCCAGACGGCGCCGCCCAGCCGAGCGCCCCACCTGCCACTTGCTTCGCGTTTCCAAATGGACAAGAATATGTTTTGACGATTCAGTGACAAACATGCTACATCCTGAAACGTTCTGGAAACTGCCTCTGTGAAATTTGTAAAGCTCAATATAAACGTTGTAACATCTTCTTGTGTGTTTTACTTCTTCACTGGTCATCCTGTGGTATCGAACCCGATACCTAGCAGATCATCAGTCTCTACCCTGACTGCCGGTTTGCAAATTTAACTCTGTTACGCATTTGTGCCTACGCCCTCCGCGCGGTGCTGTGTCAACGAGGATTCGCGCGCGGCGCCGGTGCTCAATACTTCCCTTGCCCAGGCGTCACATGCTGCCCATCCTGTGTGCCCATCCGTTGCTTTGGCTTGGTGCTGGCCAAGATAAAACTTATCGTTCTCTTAATGTTTTTCTTTATTTCAGAAAATATTTTAAATTGTATTAGTTATACATAACTAAAGCCAGAAGCAGTATCAAAATCAAGGGAAAAAATTCCCTTTGATTGCGTTTCTTAGAAAATTCCTACATAAAACGTGCAGACTATATGCGCGACTTTTTCCTTTTATACTTCTAGTTTGGAATATTCAAGTTTCTGTGTGGAAACTAAGAGAATTTTCACGAAAACAGTACCGTGTATTCCGGTTTTCATGCATTCTAGAACACGATGGCCCCAGCCTCTGTGTCACCAGACCACCCACGGACATATTTTCGCTTGTAGTATCGGATGAACTTCCATCGATCAAAGTTAATAATTTCTGAAGCCGTGCATTAAAAATGGATCCATTGCGCAATATGCCAGTGCTTTTAACTTCCATCACATCACGACTGCTGCGAAAGGAAAATGATTCATTATTTTTATACGTCTGTTACCTGATGGACATACTTGTCTTTTAACACTATGGCACAGCGCTGTTTCATCAGTCGTACCCACAGCACATTGTTTACTAGTCATTCATACATGTTCAGATAAGTAGAGTGTTATAGATACGAAGATAATCAAACCACAATAATAAAAATAAATAATATATATTTATTTTATGCCCAAAGTAACTTTCGGGAACAATATCTTCTCATCCTCAGTGGGTCTCTAACAAAAACGAAAAATTGAGTGATTAACATAAAGAGGAACAGTGATATAAAGAATAAAATAAACAAAAGAAGTGAAATGAATAATACAAAGATAAAATTTTGAAAAAATAAAAAACATTGAAATAACATTCGGCCCAAGCAAGCACGTGCATAACACCTAAACATTTAAAATAAAACCGGATATGATCCAGTGATGAACCACTAGGGTGGCCGCCATCTTGTAGAATATGTTGAGATTGTTCCCAAAAGTTACTTTGGGCATAAAATAAATATATATATTATTTATTTTTATTATTGTGTTTTTATTATCCCCATACCTATAATGGATTACTACAAGATATCGGCTACCACCACGGAATTTAAGTAGAATGAATTCCGTCAGAACAAAATTTGTATGACAGAATACTGTACTGCCAAGTCTTGCAGTCTCTTTTCGGATTCGTTTCGTTTACCATGCCCTGTCTCTCGTATATAACACGGACAAAAGGGGACCCTTTTTATTTAATTACATTTTTGTTACAATTTTTTAAAAATTGAGTATGGGTATACCAGGTCACTACATAACTTAACGTAAGTGTACCATTAATGAAGCAGTAGATACATTCCTTTCTTTTTCATGGAATCTAAACATATTTAAGGGAAATAAGTGTTGACGCACAATATTTTATGATGTGAGTTTTTATGATGTTTTTATGAGTTTAAATTATGTAAAGCATGTTATCACACTATAAATACGAAATAGCATGAGAGGTGACGTGTTCGTCGAACTTGGTCATAAAATAAGATATGCCTTTCAAATGCCTACTTTTGTTATATTTGTTTCATCAATGCCTAAAACGTGTATCAACAAAACATATTCATAGTAGGAAACATGACTAGCAAATAGCAATAGACCTGACAATTGCGGGAGAGATCCGACATTCCTCCAATACAATATGAGATCAAGTAGTCTCGAGAGGCTATTGTGTTAATAGACTCCATGACAATTAACCCTGAGCGCTAGTATAACAGGGCAATTGGCCTATATTCGCGGTACGGCCATCTGAGCACACATTCCTGTTATTTCAAGAGTTACCATGAAACTGAGTTGACGACTATCTACGAGTGCAAGTATCGAGTACAACAAAACTCATTTCAGTATATGGTCAGGTGCTTCTGATTACTGAGTGTTTGGAAGTTCCATGATAATGTAAACAGGAGAACATTCCGTAGAACTGAATCAACAGTAGAGGACTTTATTTCCTTGCGTCTATACATTGAGAATTATTCCCAAAGCTGAACTCGGATACCGATTTCGCGATAATAGTTTCGCTGCTAATATCTTTCGCCAATTTACGAAGTTCAAACACAGTTGTATGTTAATTTTATTCATGAGATAATTTGAATGCACCTTAAAGAGAATTACTCGTATTTCATAGTAGGACAGATGAATATCTAAGTCAAATTCAGTTAATGTCTGGAGTGGAATTCTAGCAGTCGGCTTCTCTGATTGGTAGAATCTCCTAACAAAAACCATAGAATGCCGGAGCAATACTCTAAGACACGAGACACTGTCCGCGCGCTTAATTTCTTTCTTTATTCTTGTCCCCACTTTTCCTCTTACCTGTACGTACTTACATGTACTACGCTAGCATATATATCGGGAACTTAGAACTTGTCAATAACATTTGAGAACGTGAACTTTGAACTTATAAATAACGGTTAAGGTCATCAACTTCAAATTATTTACAGAACAATTACTATCAACACTTCTGAACTGGTATACAAACTCGCATAGAATTTGTGGAGAATATTCCAGACAATTGTTTCCTCTATCAACAGCATCTCATTTTATATCATTGTTCTTATTGAGCTTTCAGCTCTCTCGAAATCCCCTCCGTAGATGTCGCACCGACTGATCAACGGTATTGATATGTAATACGGAATTGATAAATAACATCAATGATATTTATCATGTCTTCTCTTTATTCGTTTCTTATTAGCTCTGTTTCACATAGTCTCACTGTCTCCTAACATTCTGAAAGGTGTTTTCTTGATTAAATCATTTTCTCAGAACGTTTGGCTCAATGCAATACTTCGCGACGTAGGTGCCAAACAATGAAACATTCACATCCACGAGACAAGAGGGAATCGTGACCGCGAATTCAAAAGAACAATGGAGGAATGGATGAAAATGAATGACTATACAAATAAATAAATAAATAAATGAAGGAATATACATAGAATGAATGAATATATAAAGAATGAACGAATATATA
>BLKR01012836.1:0-15826 GCA_011170035.1 Teleogryllus occipitalis | reverse complement strand
AAAACATCGATTTTTTGCCATCCCTAGCCCTGCGCGCTCCAGCTGCCCGTTATCACCATCTACGTCTGCAACTCGTTCCCCACTCTCTCGTTTTCGAAAGAGTATATTTCCGGGCACGTCAACTACTGAAGTAATTAGTCCCGCAAGTGAAGTGAATGTTACATCCTGGAAGGTGGCAGTGTTCCTCCCCGGAACTGTGACCTGGCGCCGATCTACTTGTCGTTTTGTGAGCTTTTCCTCTCTCAGGTGACTTCCCCTCAGTGGGGCACTGCCTCAACCACAGCTGTAACCGAGGAAAAGCTCTCAGCTCCCAACTGGTCTCCCGAAATGCGAGGTTTTATGGAGCATGTCAGTGTATCTATATAAAGGGAAAGGAGGGGACAAGGATGAGAAAGAAAAGATGGCGTACAGTGTGTATCCTGTTTTTGTATTTGTCATTTATTTATAACCGCTAGGATGGGCGGCCGAGTTCGAAGGAACCGACTTAGCACCCCGGCGCGATAGGTCACGAAGGACTTCATGTTCAGATGGTCCGAGATACTCTCCATTGGGATGTGGATGATAAGTACCATCAGCTAGAAAATTGTGAGAAAGAAGCTAATCTTCTTTTTTCTATTAATAAGGGATGTGGTTTTTAAATAATTGAAATGAGTGGCGAGGATTGGAGTGGAGTGGATTATCGGAGATGGTGCAAGTGATGTTCAGTCTCATTTCCTGTGAACTCTGTATTTTCGAAAATTAGAAAAACTTTAAAAGTACTATATTGAAGATACAATATTTTTGCCTTAAAATCTGTTCTAAAAATAACTCTTTAAAAAAGGCCAAGTACAATCTTTTGACAAACGACTAGTTTTCATGTCGTTTCTGCTTGAATCTAACGCAATTTATAAAAACATTTTCTCAAACATTGCCCTAAGTTTTTTCTACAATTTTGTCCACGGATAGAACAATGAATGCTTAAATGAACGACGCCAGTGTCTCTTTCGTTGAACTCATGGAGCTGTTGCAAATAATGCGAGAAAATATGTGCTGCCGTAGAGGTTTTCAATGCCCGTGACCAGGTGTCACATGGCCAACCAAGAGCCTTCGCATGACACTGGGCATGGAAACCTACGATTGCAAATTATGTACTGTTGTAGCACCCCTAGTTCATCGTGCGTCATGTGATTCACCTATTTGACCTTTCCTTCGATTCCATTTGGTATCTCTCTTACTTTCATCGTTCACGTTCTTTTGAATTGCTTTTTTTGTGGCATCTGCCGCCATCTCCCGTTTCCTGCTGCTATTTTTCAATCCCTCCTCCTCCCTGGTCGAAAACTACCAATTGCTCCTCGCTCGCCCGTCCACTGGGCAGTACCGTTCCCGCCTACCATCCACCTTTCTGATGGTTACCGCTTTGTTCACGTCTCTTTTGCTAATTGCGTATCCGCGGAGATCCGCCTTTTAGTCATAAATAACTGTTAAACTTGCCGGAACTTTCTGTGAGAGTGTAAATGGAGTCAGTGTTGGAGGTTTTAGCAGTGGAAAATATTTAGTTTTCAAAAACAGAAAATTTGATTTATATTTAACGTCGTGTGTGGTTAATCGATCAACATGTAAGAAACGAACTAAGAATAGTCTTCTACTGACGAGCATCCTAACTCCATCACAGTTCAGGTCCCGGTAAATGAAAAACACACACACAGAAACTGCTTGGTATGCAGAAGGCGATGAGGGGAACGTGTTTACACGCAAGCGAGAATGCTTTGAGCGGGCCCTTAATCGTCGGACGTCCTTTCGTATTTGCCTCGTTTATTACGTCCTGCTGAAGCGGACAAACGAGTGAATATTCAGAAGTCCACTTACATCCTACTAACTCTAAGTATGCAAATAATAGCCAGCTAATTAGTCTTTGAAGGTTGAAAGTTCCCCCTGGTCCGTTTCGCCGTCCGAGAGAAATTGGCGTAAGTGGAAACGCCGACCGCCATCAGCGGTGGTGACGACAACCGTTCAAACCAACCACGCCGGCGGGGCTCATTATTCAATCTTTTGGGTGCAAAACTTACGACGTTCAGTTACAGTCCGACTTTACAAATATTTGTTAAATCACAGTAAACCAAAAATATGGATATCGTAACACTAACCTGAAATGCCGATATAGTCATCTCGGGGGCGAAGTTGAATGAAGGGCCATGCTATGACAAAAGAAAATGACCCATTGTTATACGTCATTATTTTGCATTTTTTGTCGATTTCGCCTAATAAGTCATTTTTTAACGTTTCCTTAATTTTTAATGCATTTTTTTGTGATTTCATCGATTTTAATGTCATTTTTCATTGTACTTGTTTCAAATAATATTTACGATATGCAACAAATGTTCTTCACACAATTAATCAATAGCCTATTCGATTTGTTCACTCAGAAATTGTTTTGACAGCCTTTGTACGTAATTCCTGTGACGTAGTACATGAGCGCCATTGCCGATTCGGCCGATTTCAGGATAACTAAAGACCGAGATTTGCTGTTAAAGAACAGTCCAAACCAAAAGTCTGCATGCTGAGTTTACTTAAACGAATGGAAGAAGCTAAGATTAAATCAATAACGTATCCAATCGCTTGAGTTGTTCATCCCAACTGGTTTTGATAAGATTTTTTTGCATTTTTCTTTGGTATTAGGACATTTTTTAAAGCATTTTAAGAGCAATTTATTGATCATTACTGGCTATGGTTTAGGTCATGAAAATCCGCCCCCTAATTATGAGAGTAACCTTGCGTGTCGACTCAACATTTTTTCATTCACATCATTTATTTCGAGCTACTATGTTTACTGTGAAGTACAAATTTCGACCTGATTGTAAAGTAAAATTGTGTTATCTAATGAGGGTGATAAGTTTGAAATTCATAGAATATTAACCATTTATTTTTAGTGTTTCTAAATTGCCAATAACTATTCTAAAGCTTTCAAATGTCTATGTGAAGGTATTTCATTTCCAGCATTGTAATATTGATATCCTACGTGTATGTGACCGTGAAGGATAAGAGGTTAGAGTAACTTCCAAAGATCTGGAGAAGAAATCTATGTGACCAAAGTCCCCACAATAGGAATTCTCTTCATGTGATTATAACTGGATCGGTTTCTCCTACCACATTTGAAACGCCTTCCTGTCTAAAATAATTTCTTGCCATTATCTTTCATCACTCAGCTGGTTAATGTAAGTAATGCATATGAAGATGCTTATGGGTGTATTTTGCTAACAATGTTAGTGTATTTTCAGTGCTTTGTTGCTTTTGACCTTAGATTTCGTGATATTTTATAAAAATATTATATTAACATGAACAAGGTGCCTTGAAATGATTCTATGAAAGGAAGTTTTTCGGTTGTGTCGAAGACATAAAATTGCAGTTTTTCAGAATGAAATCAATAAATACGTTATTTAATTAGAAACATAATGATAATTGTAACATTTAGTACTTGACAACTATGGTTCACATTTTTACTGATGAATACGAGTATTAGGTATTATTATTATAAAACATGTTTTTGATGTGCGATTCACTATTCAAGACGGAACATAGCGGAGTTGAGCCTGAAAAATTTAACGGTTCGACCGGGGAACACGCAATTATATGATTTCAGTTGACATGTGTGTAGTTGATATTCAGCATTGTTTCATGTTCGGCTTGATTGAAGATTAGAGTAACGTCAGTGAGCCAGAATATTGAAGGAAACGTAACTGTATTTAGTAATGTATAGAAATACGGATTAATATTTAATATTTCAAAATGAATTTTAATGGAAAAGTTACATTTGAAATAACATTTACAAAAGCTAATTTTTGTTTGTCCATCATTTGATACTATTTTGGTCAAAGCCGATACTTGGCCAATGGCATATCAAATAAAATTGTTTTGTAAAATTTATGACAAAAGTATTATTTTTATCAGACAAGGAAGAAATGGACGAATCACAAGTGCCCAAAACCAAAATCCAGGGAATGTAGGAACAAAGTTAGTTACAGAGCAATTTGAACCCGGGAAATCGAGAGGTGGAAAGCGAGAGTGTTGGATGTCATATTAACTGCGGGTCCCCTTCGTGCAATTGTACAGGCGACTGGGACCGAACAAGGAAGAAGTACATTGATGTCCGCCCTCGGAGGGGTCATTCGGAGGCGACTGGGGCGGGACGGGTGTGCAAAGCGCCGCCAAACGGTGGCATCCGCACTCGCGTGCAATTTCCATCCATTACTCGGCGGCGCAGCGCTGGGCAGCACGGATTGGGGTGTGCGCCGACCGACGTCCGCTGCTTTGCTTCCTGCGGTCTTCTCGTATTTCGGCTGCATGTCCCCTGTGGGGACACTTCATCCGGCCTCAAATGCATTGCCGTGAATCTTAATGGTGTTTTTCATTGATTGATTGATTTTTTCGTGTTTCCGGGCGCGTCAACGGCTTTGGTCACTAGTCCTGTTAGTGTAGTGCATGTTTTTTTCTCGGGAGATGGTGGTGATCTTCTCCCGCTGGATGGCGAGATCCGGCGCCGACCTACCGTCGGCTAGTGAGGTTTCTCCCTAACCAAGACTCTCCCACCAGCGGGGCACCGCCCCAGCCGGGACAAGCTCTAAGCTCCCGACCGGTCTCCCGGAATATGTGGTAGTGTAGTGAATATTAGTGTGTGTATGTGTGTGTGTAAGGGGAGAGGATAGGACAAAGCAGAGGAAGGACAAATCGCGTGCGGTCCGTGACCCGTTTGTTAGGGTACTGCTCCGGCATTCTCCTGGTGTAATCTTAATGATGCTGGTACCTCCACTCCCCCCTATAGAGACGGGGATAAGGAGGCATGGTGAGACAGTTAAAGGTAGGGTGCGTTATTTCTTGGGGTTTTAGGATAAAGGAAAGAGAGCTAGGAGAGAGGATGAGGAGGGGGTGGTTAGGAGGGATTGGGAAAAGACGTCCGCTGCGGCCGCGCGTTCAATTGGACCGCGCGCCCCCCGCGGGCGGCGGGAAGTTGCCACCGCGCGCCGCCAGAGCGTGCTGCAATCGGCTCGTGCTCCTCGTCGCGGTGAGGTGGCGGCGCGCTTCTGCGTTTTTTTCAGAGATGTTGATAAATAATTTTTGTTCGGCGAGAAATTAGTAAACGCCATTTAGAGTATTTTTTAAATTATTTTTATTGATTTTCTGTGAATGGACAATTCAGTTTCAATACTTGTATTATTAAAATAATTGTATATGCTCTACGCTTACGTCTGTTATATACTATAACTTACAATTCTACATATTGAACGTGTTTTTAAAACAATTGGAATTACAACAAATTACCTAACGGTTCTGTCTGTACTGAGATTATTTACAAAAGCAAAAACTGGAGTTTCAAGTAGGAGTGTTCTTCTCTACATGTCACATGCACATTGCGCACTTGGAATTTGAGATTTTATCGCGATCTCACATTTCAAATGAGTTCACCGATATTTACATTCTACATTGTTTCTTAATTTGTTTGATCACGCTTTAAAAAAAAGTTAACTCGAATTCAGTCGCTGTCTGGAGGAGAATTCTAGTGGCCGGCTGCTCTGCTTGATAGTTTTCCGTGGTTTCTCCGATCAACACCAGGCGAATGCCGGAGCAGTATCCTAACAAACCGACCATGGCCCGCACGCGATCCATCCTTCCTCTTCCTTGTTCTATTCTATCCCCTTACACACATATTTTTACATGCACTACACTACCACATATTCCGGGAGACCTGTCGGGAGCTTAGAGCTTGTCCCGGCTGGGGCGGTGCCCCGCTGTTGGGAGAGTCCTGGTTAAGGGAAAATCCCGCTAGCCGACGGTAGGACGGCGCCGGATCTCGCCATCCAGCGGGGGAAGATAAACGCCATCTGCCCGAGAAAAACATGCACTACACTTACGGGGCTAATGACCTAAGCTGTTGACACGCCCGGAATCACTAATCAACCAAACAAACAAACAAAGAAATTAATTTTTTAGCTTCATAAGGAATATATAGTGATGTAACCAAAACAAGTCATTAAAACACTAAAGTTTGACATTATTTTGTATTTGAATTCTTAAAATTGCTTTAATGATTATATATTTTCTCATGAATTTCTATCTCGAGACATACACACTTTTATTTAAACTTTTGCTAGAACGTGCGTAGAAATAAATCAACTTATAATATATTATTTTTATATTATTCACTGGTTTATTATTGAAGCTTGAATGTTTTTATAAAATAATAGTTGTCTTCACATACGATAATAATGTTTTCCTTTTGTTTCAGGTGAGTTTTCAACGCAGTTTTGTGGAATACGTTAGGTTGGCTAAGATGGTGAGTGTTTTACGATTGTCATACAATTTTTTTTCTGAAAGTATATCTTCATTATTTTCACACATAAGTGCAGCCATCAATGTCGAGTTTTAAATGGAACGAATGTTTACTGCTTAATTTGAATAAGGAAATTACTCATGATAGAAAAAGTGAATTCTTGAAACATTTCAAATCTTTAAACAAAATGTATGAGACTTTCAGTCACCTCTGTACGGCCAGTAATGCTTATTAACAAAAAACATCCCAATTGTATACAGTGAATGCAGTATGATTGAAGGTTTTAAATCTCATCGTCCCAATGACACATTAAATTTTATATGCTTAGTTAAATCAACAACATATTTCTTTCATACTTTTTTAAAAAAAATTTAAATAGTTACATTATTTAACTTTTCATATGGTCTACGAAATATTGTTTTTGTTCAAAGCTCCTTTGATGTCTTTCAAAACGGTAAAACATTTATTGTAAATTTACCTCCATAATATAATACAACATGGATGGTGGCGAGGGATGATTAACGAACCTCGGGAGGCAGATTATTCCTAACAAAATCATCTGCGAACAGCAAAGAATCAATTGGCATTTATTCTGTGTTAGAATGGTTCAGGGTTGCGCAGTTCCGCCCACAGTTTCTTTTCGGCATTTTGAAATGGGTGCAGTCGAAAGTGCAAGATGTTCCCTCGCAATGAAGACTGACATTCCACGCATGTGGCCTTCCGTGCAGCGAGGCCCGGCGACATAGTTCGCGGTGGGTCGAGGCGAGGTCGAGAGTGAAGAGTTCAGCATGGCGGGGGAGGGGCGCGACGGGGAGGGGAGCGAGGGGCGAAGCGCGGTGGCAGAGGGGGGGAGTAATGGGTGAAGCGAGCGGGGGAGGGGCTCGGCGGGGCGGGGATCGGAGGTCCAAGCGTAGGTTGGTGGGGCGCGGGGAACGGGGAACGAGAGGCAAAGCGAAGCGGAGAGGGGCGTGGCGGGGCAAGGAGCGAGGAGCAAAGCGTGGTGGCAGAGGGGCGGGGAGCGATGGGTGAAGCGAAGCGGGGGAGGGGCTCGGCGGGGCGGGATCGGAGGTCCAAGCGTGGGGTGGAGGAACTGCACTTGGGGAACGAGAGGCAAAGCGAAGAAGCGGGGAGAGAGCGCGGGGGCGAGGAGCGAGTGGCGTGAAACGCATGTTCTTGGGGAGGAGTAATGGGTAAAGCAGGCTGGGGAGAGGGCTCGGCAGGCGGGAGATCGAAGGTCCAGTGGGAGTGGAGGGGCGCGGGGAGCGGGGAACGAGGCAAGCGAAGCGGGAAGGGCGCGGCGGGGCGGGGAGCGAAAAGGTAGCAAGCGTGGTGGCAGAGGGGCGGGGACTAATGGGCGAAAGAAAAGAAGCGGGGAAGGGGCTCAGCGGGGCGGGGATCGAAAGGTCCAAGCGTCGTTGTGGAGGGGCGCGAAGGGCGGGAAACGAGAGGCAAAGTGAAGTGGGGAGGGGCGAGGCAGGGCGGGGAGCGAGGAGAAAAGCGTGGTGGGGTGCGTGGCGCGGCAGGATCGGAAGCTAGGGGCAAAGCTTGGAGATGGCAGGGCGCGGCGGGGCGGGGAGCGAGGAGTGAGGCGAGACGGGGGAGGGGCGCGGCGGGGCGGGGAGCGAGGAGCAAAGCGTGGCGGGGGAGCGGCGCGGCAGGGCCGGGGGCGAGGGGCGAAGCTTGGTGATGGAGGGGCGTGGCGGGCGGGGAGCGAGGGGCAAAGCAAGGCGGAGGGGGCGCGCCGCGAGTCGTGACGGCACGGGCTGTTCCGGGGGGAGAAGAAGCGTTTCGGGGCGTGTGGGGACGGGAGGGTGCAAGGCGTGTCGACGGGGGGGGGAGCGGGACATGAAAAGGCCGGTCGGGAGGAGAAGGGTACACTCGTCCTTGGCCGCCGCTGAACTGGGCGAGTGGCGGCGCGCCGTGGATCATTGCGACGCGGGATCGCGGCCGTGCGACCGCGTGCGCACGCGCAAAAGAGGGCGCGCGCGGTCGGCCTCGCTCCCGATGGCCACGAGAGCAGCGGGAAGCGCAGCCCGGGCTAGCGGGTGGGTTGGTTGGTTAGTGATTCCGGGCGCGTCAAAAGGTTAGTTCGTTAGTCCCGTAAGTGTAGTGCATGCTTTTTCCTCTTGAGATGGCCGTGATCTTCCCCCGCTGGATGGCGAGATCCGGCGCCGACCTACGTCGGCTAGCGAGGTTTCCTCCTAACCAGGACTCTCCCACCAGCGGGGCACCGCCCCAGTCAGGACAAGTTCTAAGTCCACGACCAGTCTCCCGCCATGTGCGGTAGTGTAGTGCATGTTAGTGTAAGTGTGTGAGGGTAGAACATGGAAGGGGAACGAAAGATCGCGCGCGGTCCGTGGCCCGTTTGTTAGGCTACTGCGCCGACATTCGCCTGGTGCTGATCGAAGCAAACAAGAAAACTTCTAAAGCTGGCAATCATCGATCGTCAGCATTGGGTTCAAGAAATAACATACCTGGCCTATGCCTAGGCAAAGTGTGTTCCAGACGCTCTTCTATTGTTCACTGATGTGTTATTAACGATTTTTAGGTAAATGAAAACTTGACCTGATTAATATGCGGACCTACAGTTTCGTAGAATGGAACTGCAGATCCGTATATTAATCAGATCAAGTATAAAAATAAACTAGATGATTTAATTTCTTACTATCATTTTCGCTTAAGCTTATTTTTTCAATAATACGTTAGATGGAACAAGTAATAGATAAGTAAAACAGTTTCACGGAAGGAGAAAGTGCTGATGCTTGTAATGCAATTTGTTCATTGAAATCAATTTATAACTTCTCTTTTGTATCTTTCTCCGTTGCTATCATCTTACACCTGATCTCCACTTCTTTTCTTTTCTCTTGAAATACTCAGTAAGAGTTGTGGGGAGTTCACTAATGGTAATAATTATAGTTCAGTGAGATGGTATAGATAAGAAAACATTTAATATTGCATAAAAGCTCTGTCTTAATTGCATGATTATACAGCAAGGAAGAAGTTAAATGACTCAATAGGCGAAGAACATTTTAGAGGAATGTAGAATGTAATAGAGTTAAATAGTTTTTAGCCTTTTTGTTCGCATTCCTGACGGCACGTTCTCGAGTAGTGACACGCCAGGGTTGTCCCAAGTGGAGCTGTCAGTTCTTCAATTTATTGTTTATTTTTATTTATTTCTACAGACCAACAACTTTGCGTTACATTGGATTGTTTTAAAGTTTACAATTCAAATACCAATACATAACAAATTAACAAACAATATATTACATCCTTAAGTGTAAAAAAGTAACATTCATAAATTGCAATCCTTTTGTAATCAATAGTAATAACGGAAACCCACAATTCATCATTATTGTTTGATTTTTTTCCAGTATAATTCTTTTCAATTTATGAATCGGAACAGATGTAACATCTTTGAAGTCAAGCGTGATATATGTTTATTTTTCTTATCCCGAATGAATATTTGACGATTTCTTTTTTTGCTTTGAAGTTACATTTTGTCAGTTGTTTCATCATTATGTAGTTACAACTGAACAGCAAAATGGAAAAAAAAATGAGAGGATAATATTCATTTAATATGAACATCTTAATATTTTAATCAAAGTGTTTTCATTTAGAAAGAAACTTGAGCTTTCAACTCAACCAAATTTCGGTATTTTTTCATTTTATGAAAGACAGTAATGTCACTTATAATTATTAATCAGTTTTGTAGAATAAACTCTAAATTTCAATACCTTAAAGTGAATGCAATTAACGAGTATCGGTCGTCATTTGTTCATTAAGTCGGTTTGTGTGCGAGTTGGAATCGATCTATCGCAGTCAACGTTTAGTCGTCTGGGTAAAAAAAAGTGCGTGTGTGGGATTGTAGGGAAGCGAATGTTTTAAGCCAGTTTTTTAAGTCTGAAGATTGAGTATTTTTTAATGCAAATATTAGTGTGTGTATACAAAAGCAATGTCGATCAATCATGTGTCTCATGTGTACTTTGCAAAGTATATAGTGATCGCCGTGGAATAATATTTTTGGGGTTCTCGATTTGCCTTATAGCGCATATGTTGAACTTTCCTTTAGTAACTTTTCTATGGTTCTCCCTTTTGTGTGATTACATGATGTAATCTTAAGGATTAGGCTAGACCTCTTTAAAACACTGGTTTGCATTTATTATTACGAGTACAAACAACTTCTCTTTTTCAGATGTTGGTAATATTTTATCATCAAAAGAAAAGAAAACATCATTTTCAATAATTTGTTTACATTGTTATAATTTATATAATTAATTTTACAAATAGTTAATTTATTTTACATCTGATCAGCAGTACTATTGAATTTTATTTAAATAGTTTCCAACCTCTGTATTTTTCCCTGGAAGTTTGTTCCACTGAGGTTGTTATCTCGTAAACATTGAGCCAAGGCCATACCGCGATAGCTGTAGGTGAAGGGTATCATATGTTTAAACTTCGCTATTAGGTCGCTCTGGGAAGTTTCAATATTTTTGAAATTCTATCTTGTAAAATTTGTTTAAACTGTAAAATACAAATTAACAAGAACTAAGTGTCGTTATCTTTTCCGACGAAAACTACAGGTCTCTGTGTTACTATTGCTTTAAAAACTTGAGCATTATTTGCAATTCATCTCGTTCTGTTGGCACGTTGTTTCAAGTAATTAAAGAACCGAAATTACAATGAATTAAAATGATAGAATATTAATTGTTGTTTGATTATGACGAGAGATTAATAATTCTATATTATTAAAAATTTGTCGTGGTGTAGAAATCTATGAAATTATCTGTTATATTAAGAAATCTTGTTATATGTGAGGACTGAGCACGGAACACGACGACATTAAAATACATTATTTATTTCTCATTACATAATCACTTCTATTATAATTTAACACATCAGAAGGTTCTCGAAACTGTACATAAGGAACACATTGCACCACACGCATAACAAACCAGAGAAAGTTCCGAAAATTGACGCCAGGCGCTCGGTAGTCAAAGTGAATGAAATTGTACCGGAAAATAAAACATGCGTCATTTTTTCGTTCAAATTACATCCAGTCTGGTCCATCATTTTTGTACCGGCGAAAAATGATGAAAAAAATGATCGTGTAAAACGGGCTTTAGAATAGAAACGAATTAACATTGTTTAGAAAGAATTTTGTGTTGCATAAAAAAAACTATTTTTGCATGAAATACAAAACCAATCATGTGAATACACTAATCAGCCTTTAGCATACATTTATTAAATAAATGTATTTTAGAATAATGTTTTTTTCTTTTATAAATTATAAGGCTTAGGGATTAGTGGAAGAAGGTGTAAACTCAGAAAATGATCAAGGGATATATCTGAGATTTGGTGAACTTGCAGGGAACTTTTATTTAATATTATTGGAAATTATTTCTTTTTTATATCACAAATTTTGTTATTTTGATCAAAAGTAGCAAAGCAACTCATAGGAAATTTATAGAAACTTCGTTTTGACGACAAAACTAAAAAATGAGTTAACAGCTTCATTCTAAGCCCTTCCGATAACACTGTATAGAGAAGTTCTTTTATTTCTGTTTTCTCCGTGTTACCTCCCGCTTCCATTGCTCCCCTGCGACCGAAATCCAATCCTGAAGCGTCCTCACACCCTGGAAGGGGCGAGCTGCAAGTTGAAGGGCGCCGCACACTGGTTCAATCGGGCCAAAATCATGGCCATAATGGCAAAATTGAAAGTACGGGTTCGAAATTCTAAGTTATCAAATCTCGTTCCGAAGATATTGAAGCACACTATTTCAGCTTCAGACAGTTATTTCTTTTATCATTTATTTCTTCCTTACGGTCTCGTAAAGTTACCGTTACTCGAAACACTGGAGTTCATTGATTCTTGTCAACAATATTTGTGAAATTAAAAAAATTATAATTTTTTGTGGATTATTTTTGCTTTTACGAATAGATGACACTTCTGACTATGAGTTATGTATATTTTTAAGAAAAAATGACTAATAATTTTGTGTATAATGCGGCTGAAATCTAACCTATAGAGCGTAGCAATGTTAGTCATGTATATTGTGGATTGTATTTTTTGTCCTGGGCATTCCTGCTTCAATCAATTTTTTTCTTATGAAGTAGAAAGCTCTTAATCAGAATATCAAACATTTAACTGCACATATATGCACCTTTTTTGTTTTATAACATATTTACTGCAATGCTACGTACTAAAATTTAACACTAGATAATCCGATTTTTTATGAGTCAGTTAGCCATTTCTAAACCTCCATTTTGAATTTTGAAATTTCATTGTGATATTCGAAATCAGTGATCTCCAGAACTCCATATGTATAGTTCTTATACATTTTTGTTTTTAAATGAGTAGATCCGCCATCTTGAAGCCGCCATTTTCAATTTTGAAATTTATTAATGATATTCAAATTCAGCGACCTCAAATATCCATTGATACCTATTTTTACGCAAATTCACTGGCATTCGTAATTATGACCAGGTTTTAGGTCCGATTGAACCTTGATACCCATTTTTACCCAAATTCACTGGCATTCGCAATTATGACCAGCTTTCAGGCCCTATTGAACCTTGATACCCATTTTTACGCAAATTCACTGGCATTCGGAATTATGACCAGGTTTTAGGTCCGATTGAACCTTGATACCCATTTTAACGCAAATTCACTGGCATTCGGAATTATGACCAGGTTGTAGGCCCTATCGAACCTTGATACCCATTTTTACGCAAATTCACTGGCATTCAGAATTATGACCAGGTTTTAGGTCCGATTGAACCTTGATACCCATTTTTACGCAAATTCACTGGCATTCACAATTATGACCAGGTTTTAGGCCCAATTGATCCTTGATACCCATTTTTACGCAAATTCACTGACATTCGGAATTATGACCAGGTTTTAGGCCCAATTGATCCTTGATACCCATTTTTACGCAAATTCACTGGCATTCGGAATTATGACCAGATTTTAGGTCTGATTGCACCTTGATACCCATTTTTACGCAAATTCACTGTCATTCGCAATTATGACCAGGTTTTAGGCCCGCTTGAACCAGTGTGCGCCGGGTCGGGCGGGCGCGGAACGGGGCGTGACGCAGGGGAGACAAGCGCGCCTGTGTGGTGGCTCGGCCGCCGCCGCCGCGACGCGACGCGACGTGCTTCCCCGGGGCGGGAGGCGCTGGGGCTGGCGCCGGCGCCCGCGTCCGCCGCCGAGAGGGCGCTTATCAGAAGCAGCCCCCGCCCTCCCCCACACGCCCCGCAATTAGTCAATATTGGTCCAGGGGTCGGTCGGCCGCGCGCGCACTGCCCCAGCCACATTTCCCTTCGGGCCGGCCCGGGCTCGGTTCTTCCCTATCGCGGCGCCCGCCCTCGACACAGCTCCCTCCTCGCGTCCCTGGGGTGTTTTTTGAACCCATTTATTAATTTTAAATCGAAGCTGTGGATTTTTAAGGGCGAAAAATTCCTTCGTACGTCTTCCTTCGGAGGGGAAGTAAAGCCGGCTGTCCCATGTTGTAGATTTACTGCACGTAAAATATCCTCAAGCCTAAATGAAGCCTCAAGAGCAAAATTGAGTTCCGCCTGTTTCGTCGCCCAAGATAATACCTCATTTCTCCGCTAGGTGGTGGAAGGAGCGTAGCGAAATTTGCGTGGTTAGACGGAAGAGCGGGCCTCATGGCCCGAGTCTCGCCACGTAAAATAAGGCTAAAACTAACTAACTAACTAATCTATACATTGAAGAAGATACTATGGGGTAGAACCTCGGGGTTATGAATCATGGTAGACTAAATTTGGAGGAAGGCTTCAAACGGAAATCTATTTTTTACTCGGATGTGGGTTGAATTTTTCGGTACTTTGTAATGGGATGTTGCTGGTATCTCTGTTAGGTTTTGGTAGAAGTTGTGTCATATATGTGCAATTTGGTTTATTATTGTATTGATGTTTAATTCTGAATGAAGTTGTTTATTACTCATGAACCAGGGGCATTTGTGATTAATCTTAAAAATTTATTTTGCATTACTTCTCGTCTTTGTCACTAGCATACCATTTTCATCTTGATATTGTGGGAAGGGTGGATTTTCTTTCCCCTCCTTCGTTATATTTAACATGTAAAAACACAATAGGAACAGATTTTCAGAATGATTCAACAAAATTAAGCCATTCCACCGAGCACTTGAACTTTTATACATTTAAAGGGAGCCGGAATATCCAATCTCACCAATATTAACATAAGTAACATCATTCTCAGAAACTATTTAATTTACAGGCTTGACATTTTACGTGAGTGTAGATTCATTATTTATACGTATTTTAACGAAGCCATTTTTAAAAAAATATTGTTTTTTTGTCCAGTGTAATTGGTTTTGTTCTTAAAAATACTAACATTTATAAGAATATTGTCGCAGTAATTAACATTTTATAAATGCACCCCATTAAAGTATATAAACTAATGTGCTACATGCTATGTTACAATTTTAGCATCCTCCTATTGGTAGTTTTTCAGAAAATGTTCTCTAAAGATGAAAAATGTTAACTTACGGGAAATTGATCCTATAGTTTTCATTGCATTCCTGGTCCATAGGCGAACACAATTACCGATATTTGACAGTATTCAGCCCTCAATTGTAACCAGAAACTGTATGTCCAACACTTGAAACCAAATTATTAACTTTTTCTCACAACGAAAGCAGAAATACACCGACGGCGTTCAAGCAACGCCCATGATGTGTCGAGACGGCCATACTCACTTCCAAGCTACATAAACTTCAAAATTAAAAAAAAAACAACAACTTAGAGATGACATATTTAGACGAAACTTGGCTTATTTAACACAGAAAACTTTAAGGTAATTAATGATTTAAAAAAGTAAAAAAATATACTTTTATCACTTTTCACGATTCTGGTTCCACTTAAAAATCACCATTAATTTACAATTTTAGGTGTTATAAACGACACAGAATTAATCAATGAATCATGAAGAGACTAATAACTTGTAGTGTAACATTTACTCTTAAAAGTTGCGTCATTAAGTGCGGAGCATGCAGCTGTTTTGGGCGTCCCCATGCCCTCTCGCCATGCTTCCCTCTCACTCCCGTTTCCCGCTCCAGCACGTTTTTGCTTTCAATCCGGCAGAGGCTGCCCGCAGAGTGTCATTATGGGCATAATGATAGTTGGCATGAATCACGAGAATGGCTCGCCAGTGACATTTATGTGCCCTTCCGTTTGTCCGTCTCGTTAGTTTTTCTTCCGTGAGTGATGTTGGATTTTTTGCCCGCTTCGTGACCTGTGTCCGTTTCGTATCTTGTTTACCTTTCCGTTACTGTTACAATCTCCTTCTTTCGTCTCTTAAGATTCGACCACACGATAGTTTTTTTATGCCTCCAAAATCGTGTTTTCTTTGTTTAATGCGATCGTAATCTTTTCCATTTCGGGTCTCCGGGTTTGGTTCGACTGGCCAAACGGAACCTCATCGTAAATGTGAATCGCCTTCGAGAATTCTTTATTCAGGAGTAAACGCGAGACATT
>BLKR01012835.1:0-15837 GCA_011170035.1 Teleogryllus occipitalis | reverse complement strand
ATATATTATGCAATCGTCTGCAAATAGCCGAACATTTGAAATTAATTGCGCTGGCAAATCATTAATGAACGCTAGAAATAGAAGAGGTCCAATGACACTCCCTTGCGGTATTCCTGACGTAACGCTTGCGCAGGAAGATAACTCTTGCCCAATTCGGACTTTCTGTATCCTGTCACGCAGAAACTCGCTAATCCACGCCACCACCCTGGGATCGATGCCTGAATTTATTAATTTCTGAACAAGTCGGTCGTGTGGAACAACATCGAACGCTTTGGCAAAATCTATAACTACTGCGTCTACTCTCCCGCCCGCGTCAATTTCATCTGCTAGGTCCTGAAATAGCGTTATTACCTGACTTTCGCATGAATAATTAGTCCTAAATCCGTGTTGGCCATGATAGAGCCATTTTTTGACTTCCCACTCTTGCTTAATGTAACTCGCAACTAGATGCTCCATAAGTTTGCAGACCACTGACGTGAGACTTACCGGCCTATAATTACTTAGTATAGTTTTGTTCCCACTTTTAAAGATTGGTACTACAAAAGCTAATTTCCAATCTTCAGGTACTTTTGAATTGTTCATAGACACGTGAAATATTCTAATTAAGTACGGTAATATTGCCTCTCCTCCTAGTTTAATTATGTCCGTAGAAATGTCGTCTGGACCCCTTGACTTACCATTTTTCATAAATTTTACTTTATTACGTAGAACGTTTACTTCAATATTAAATTGATTTGTAACCGAATACCTTTGAATAAGTGGATGGTTCGTATTGCTTTTGAAAACCGAACTGAAATACCTATTAAATGCGTTAGCTTTTGCCCGGTCGCCTGTGATGAGTGTGTTTTGATGTTCACGAACAACTGGGATATACTCTTTGTTTCTCTTTCTTCTACGGACATATTTGTAAAATCCTGACCAGTTATTTCCCTTTTCGTCTAGAATGTTTTTTAAATACGTCTCCTGAGCAATTTTCTTTTCTCGCTCTAATTCTTTCGAACAATTTCTAAAAATATGCATATGCTCGGTACTGCGTTTTCGGTTTTTAAATGCATTTCTCGTTATCCTCTTCATACGCCTAATTTTTGAATTATAATATTCTGGATCCGGATTATTTTTTAGAGTTTTGCATGGTACGAACTTTTGCAAAGCTTCGTCTATAATATCTTTAAATGCGCACCATACCTCTTCCATACCTCCTTCTGTTCTCAGAAAGTTGTTGTATTTTTCTCTAAGAAACTCATGAAGCCCCTCTACGTTTGCTTTCTTGAACTGACGCACTTTCGTTCCTGTCGCAATACATGTCCTTGAAATATTTTCGTCTAAATCAAGAAGAACCGCTTTGTGATCACTAATTCCCTCAACGACTTCACAAGTTATGAAAAGATCTTTCGGCCTAATTAGGTAAACATCCAAAACCGCGTCCTGCCGCGTCGCGCACCGTACTACCTGGGCTAATCCCCTATCCCAAACTAGTCTGTTAACAAGTGTTTGGACTTTCGCCTCGCTCACGGCTCCCTCCCAGTTTGCGCTAGGAATATTCAAGTCTCCTCCGATAACAATAGGATGACCATTTTCATTTCCCGTTCTTTGTATGATATCTTCCAAAATTTTGTAGCCGTCACCCGGTGGCCTATAGCATGCAATAATTTCTAACACGGTTCCTGAAGTAGTAATTTCTATTCCCATCATTTCAAAATCTGTACTAACCCAATCTAATCTAATATTTATGTCTGCTTTGACGCAAATAAAGACACCGCCACCTCTACTATTTCTATCCCTCCTAAAAATCTTGTAATCAGAATGAAAAATTTCCGAGGATTTGATTTCCTGAGTTAGCCACGACTCAGTCCCTATCACTATGTCGGGATCACAGGCATCAATTAGATTCCAAAACTCTATTTCTTTATTGATTATACTACGACAGTTCACCTGCAACAACCTAATGAATCCCTTCCTCACCTGAAAGTGTACTCGGGAATGCGCGGATCCCGAAGCTGCAACCGCCGTCGTCTCTGCCGCCGCCGTCGCCTCCGGCTCCGCCGCCGCCGCCGCCGTCGCCTCCGCCGCCGCCGTCAACTCCGCTGCCGTCGTCGTCATCGCCGCCGCCGCCGTCGTCGTCGTCTCCGCCGTCGTCGTCGTCTCCGCCGCCGCCGTCGTCGCCGCCGCCGCCGCCGCCGCCGCCGTCGTCGTCTCCTCCTCTGCCGCCACTGTCACCGCCTCCACCTCCGCCAGCACCAATGCCTCAGCCTTCCTCGCGCGAAGTCACTTAGCTCGCAAGCATGACTGAATGACCTCGTCATGCAGGCGACCCAACTTCCATGCACCGCGGAAATTTAGATGCAGACCGTCCCGTGCGAGGTCCTCTTGTCCCAGCCAGTGGTTTGGATCTACGAAAATACCATCGATCTTTCCGCTTTATGGGGAAATACATCTTCTAGCTCCCAGACTTTTAGATTACAAAAACGAATTGTACGAATAATAACCAAATCCCACCCACGTGATTCATGTAAGCCTCTCTTCATTAATCTAGGAATTCTACCATTACCGTGTCTTTTTATTTACGAATCAGTGGTTTTTGTAAAAAAATGACTTGCTCACGGGCGGGAATATTTTTTCAGAAAATGCCAAAGTCTATTACTATAACACTCGACGTAGAAATCATATTCATCAGGTGACAGTATCAACAGCTCATTACAAAAAATTCACATACAATACATGTACATTATTTTACAACACTTGCCAGATGACATTAAACGATTAAATTCAATAGAAAAGTTTAAATCACAAGTGAAATCGTTTCTGCTGCATAACTGTTTCTATACAATTAGAGACTATACTGAGCATCACAAGAAAAGTATCATTAATTTTAACAATGATACATAATGCATTATTTACCATTTGGACTGTATAAATGAGTATAAACAACCTGTAACAACTATTGTACTACAGCTTCCGGATCAATGACCCCCATCTCGATCAGGTTTTTCGTCCAGTTTCCCTGATCCATTGAGCAAATGCTGAGATGGCCCCTTGTTTTGCTTCTGGACATAAATGTAACTTCATTTTCTGTGCACGTCTTCTAGAATTCAGTGGGAAATACAATTATTCAAATTATCGTTTCCATGTTGTCGCGGCAGGAAGTAATAAAAGCCAAAATTTATTGCTTATTTATCTTTGAAAATAGATTTTATTACATGGGAGTTTTTTTGTTGTTTTTTTCTCCCTTTCAAAATTCAAAATTTATTGCTTATTTACCCTTGAAAATAGATTTTTTTGCATGGGAGTATTTTTTTTCTCCCTTTCAAAATTCAAAATTTATTGCTTGTTTATCCTTGAAAATATATTTTATTACATGGGAGTTTTTTTCCCTTTCAAAAATTCAAAATTTAAGTAGTATATGATTTAGTGTAGGGATCACAGAATTTTGAAAATGTGCACACAATTCACTTTTCCCCATAGCACGTCATACGCAGTTTTTAACTGTTTTTTTGACGTAAAATAAATAAATAAATAAATAAATACATTAATTTGTGTTGAATAATCGAGAAATGATTTTTATATATTATTACAGCGTTGTTTGTAACCAATCGATGACATCTCTCCCATCGAACATGAACTGAAGGAGTTGAAAAATTAACAGATTAACAAATATAAGCATAATTGACGTGATACATAGTTGCACTCCGTGCGAGTTGCTAGGTAGCATTGTTTGAATTCAAGGCAATGGAAATTTCACAACCCACATACATATAAATTCACCATCGAACTAGGTATAAAGCGAACCCTTAATAGATAGAATCACATGATCTAACGTACAACTCAAGACATAGACTGTATGTTTCAGTTAAAAAATTAATAATTCCCTATCTTTCTCGTTTCTTTTTCATTTCACTTTGATTTGACTCTTTTATCAACACACAACAATAAACAATAAGATTAGTAGCACATTAATAGAATAGTATATGTTATAATTTAGTATTCTGTTCACCCTTCAGTTAACTATAGTGTCAATCAATTTTAACAGCTCCCTCCACACAAAGCACGGTTTCTCTCCCCATCTCAGAAGAAAAATTCAAATTTTAACAACATATTTACATAATTAGGAAATTATTTAAATATCTATTAAGTGTTTAATGTATTAAGTTATGTTTGTAATTTGTGTGGTGGTTGCCCACGTGCCTTCAAAGGGCCCGCCACATAGGTGCGTCGGGGAGACGGCGGCGTCCCCGGAAAATACGGCGGTGGCCCCGGAAAATACGGCGGTGCCCCCGGAAAATACGGTGGTCCCCCGGAAAATACGGCGGTGCCACCGGAAAATACGGCGGTGCACCCGGAAAATACGGCGGTGCCCGAAAGGGGGTGACACTATCAGAACCGGCGCAGCCGTTTCTCTCCAATCGGCGCGACCTGCAACGTCATAGCCCCAATGGCCGGGCTAGTCGGCGGACCTTTAGCCTCGAGGACGTAAAAACCGCCTCCTCCGGGAGCGACGGGCAGTTCGAGCAGCCCTGGTGAAGAGTGAGTTCTAGGTGTGAAAGTGATTGGTGATTTTGAGCCACGACCACGCAACGGAACTACAGACTCTTCATTTGGACTCCGATGATCCGGCTTATTTTTGGTACATCTCCTGGCTGTTGGTGATCCCGCTTATTTTTTGGTACAACTCCAAGTTATTCGGACCGGGTACGGTAGCTCAGTGCATCAAGTGATGTGACTGCAGCGCCTCTGACCGAGAGGTCCTAGGTTCGAGTCCTAATGGCGGCAGGATTTTCGGCACTAGCTTTTCAGCTAGGTCGAATTCAGTCGCTGTCTGGAGGAGAATCCTAACGTTCGACTGCTCTGATCGGTAGATTTCCGTGGTTTCTCCGAACAACACCAGGTGAATGTCGGAGCAGTACCCTACCAAACGGACCACGGACCGCGCGCGATCTCTCCTTCCTCATCCTTGTCCTATCCTCTCCCCTTACACACACACTTACACTAACATGCACTACACTACCACATATTCCGGGAGACCGGTCGGAAGTTTAGAGCTCGTTCCGGCTGGGGCGGCGCCCCGCTGGTGGGGGAGTCCTGGTTAGGGGGAAACCCTACTAGCCGACGGTAGGTCGGCGCCGGATCTCGCCATCCAGCAGGGGAAGATCAAGGCCATCTCCCGATCAAAAAAACATGCACTACACTAACGGGACTAATGACCGAAGCAGTTGACGCGCCCGGAAACGCGAAAAAATCAATCAATCAATCAAATCTACCCATAGGGGCGGGGTGGTGCTCGAACAGCAATCTATTCATGTGGAGTTTGTGGTATACAATATGGATTTGCAAGAGGTTCTCTATGATCATTCCCATACTCTGTCCTAAAGAAAATCTCCTCCGGCGTCAAGATCACCGCCATCTCCCGAGAAAAAAAATGCACGGGACTAATGACCAAAGCAGTTGACGCACCCGGAAACACGAAAAATTCAATCAATCAAATCAATCCTAGTAATTCGGTTGACTGAGCTTGTTCGTGGTTTACTCTTATGTACTATAAATACCATTTTACGATGAATAAAAGCCATTTTGCGGCCTTGTCTTCTATTTTGACCATAACAATTTATAATGTTGACTTGTAAGATTTGGAATATGACAGCTTTTCCACTTTAAGTCAAAACTCTAAGTTGGAAAATTATGTATATTTTTCAGATTCTTTTGCACAGTTTCATTATTTTACAAATACATTGTCACCTTCCTTTTCCTAATAAACTTTTTTGTTTAGGTAGACAAGAAAATTAAATACTGTTTATTCAGTATTGGGCATGATACAGAAACACATTATAGCATACGTTATATAATAAAACTTAAAACGAAAAAACACATTAGAAAATTATAAATTATTCGACTCACATATTACTAAACTACGAGTATAGTGTCAATCAATTTTAAGTGGCCCATCAAACCATTCATCCCTTCCTTACGCAGAAAAACTCCAGATTTCGTTAATTCCTATGTGTTTTGTTGTTATGCATAACTTCTTTTTAATTTACCCGGTTCACAAAATGATGCTAATTTTTTCACTCGCACGCCATTTTTTTCAGACATTTACGATTTTCTAAATAAAATGCATTATATTCAGTAGGCTACTGCTGATATATCTTATTTATCTACCTATTTATTCCATCTATGATCTTATTTGAGTAATATTTACAATCCAAAGTATCGAACATGAAGGAACAAAATTTCGATTACCAGTGTGTTCAGAAAGTACGACACAGTTATTAAATACATATAAACAAAAAAATATGAATCTTAAATCAAGTAAAATTAATTGTGTAATACTCTTAACCATTTCGTTGATTTTTGTTTCATCCAAATCTTTTAACACTTAACCACGTATTAAATTTCCCGATAGAATTGGCCGCAAAACCTACAATATAATTCAATGTAGTTCTTGTAGGAGGATACGTTGAGGTGACTTCTATGCAATTGCCATCTATTTCAGTGTTACAAGCTATGATATTACATTTCCACGTTACAAATAACTTCGTGAATCTACAATCGTAAATTACAATACGAATTCAATACCTGTGTAAATGCACCAAGAGTTTTTTTTCGTATTGTATTGTATGAAAACAATTTATTTTCATTATTTATACTACTGCATATATAGGATAACTGGTTTTAAAATCGAATCATCTGATTGAATGACTCAATTTCTGACCATTAGATTGTATTACATTGTAAATTTCCCTTCGTTTGGGCGCTATATTTAATATTGTTACTAGTTCAATTTCATTAAATTCATTCATTCAATAGCGGTCGGTAATGACGTTATTATTTATAAAAACATAAAAAGGCATTTTTTAAAAAAATATTAATATTAATTTTATTATTATTTATAAAAGTTTATAAAAATTAAATCAAGATTTTCAATAAAAAAACATTTTTGGTGGACTTAAAAAACCAGACACAGTTGTAATATCCCATGTACGTGTATTATCGAATGATTTCGTTAATTGTTCAACGTAAACATTGGCAACAGCCGGTAGATACATATAATTCAACATTTTTATTTGTTTTTGCATGATCAAACTAGTTTTCTTTTTCATGTTCACGCCGTAAATAATATAGGAAAATTACTTACTTTAAACTACGTTTTTATTTTGCTTGATAAAAAGAGTTATTTTAATTAAGTTATTATAACGCTAGTACGTATAAATGTATTAAAGCTTTAGTGGAATCGTTAAAGTTCTTATAACAGTCGAAAGAATGTGCTAATCAAACATTAGCCCATCGTCTTAGATATAATCTTTTATAACTGTATTACGAACAATTACATGAAAAACTGTCTTTTCGGCGGAGTAATTGCCGAATCGCATGTTCAAAATATTTAAAAGAAGGGTTACTTTTAACCAGTCGCTTCATGAAATCTTACCCGTGATCACGTTTGGAAAATAATTCAAGAAACCGACAAGATATTTGTTCCCCTTCCAACGCTACTTTTTCTAAGATTTATCGAGATAACATCTCAACGTGAAAAAACCGCATGCTGAAGGTGGCTGTTTATAACCGAGCAAGGAATCACTCACTAATTTAATATCCCTTAATTTTTCGTTCCAAAGCCGAACCATATAGGAAGCAGTTTTATAGTAAAAAACAGAGTTTAGATCTCTCTCGTGACTAATATGAGGTTTCATGTTACAATGAATGTCTTCCATAGTTATTTAGTTGTATTAAACGTCAAAAATGATCGAAAATACGTAGTTTTTCACAACGGAGGAGGGTTGAGACTCAAAGAATAATGAATATCAGACTGCAGCTCATTACCACGAGCTTCTCCTCCTGCTGTGAAGCGAACCATATCTCCTGCGGGCGAAGCCTGCAACGTAGCTGCCCGAGAAAGTAAATCGCCTGTAATTAACGTCATTAATGTTCCATAAATGTTTCCACATAATTCGTTCCCATGGTGCTCTCGCCACCTTTTTTTGCTCGTACGCGTGTGCGAGAGCCGACCACACACACGCACTTGCGAGACGCAACGCCGAGGTGTTCCATCTGTCATTGCGAGAGCGTCTGCAATTAACGGCGAAAAAGGCGCGCGGGACGCGGGGAAACAAATTAAAAGTGCCGCGGGACACCGCGCCGTCCAGCATGCCGTGGCAGCGCGGTATTTGTTTTGAGGAAGCGGACTGTAAAGACGCTGGGCCCAGAGGGAGGGAGGTACGCTGGTTTGGAGAGCTGCCAACGAAACTTTGAGCCCCAGGCAGCGAGGACCAGCTGGGAGGAATTTGTGCTTGCACTACCTCGCGACTGAATCTCTGGCAGCTCGCTTGAATGCGACTGCATTGCTCCAGAAGAGAAGAATTAAGGACTGCGCTTTTGTTATTCTCTTAAGGTCGCTAATGCATTCGTCTATTCGTGTTGGTACTCCTGTAAAAAAACAGAGTCCTTTACACTTGAATTCTTACCCGTCTCCGGGCTTCCCTCTTCAGTCCCGTGAAGCTGTCGAGCCCGTAGGTGCTTCCCAGTCTTTTTAATCGACAAGGCTCGTGTCTGCACTTGCATACTTTCTACCTATAGATGAGAATGAGTGATGATTATGAAATAATGGCATTTGGTGAGATGCACTGCTTGGAACTAAGAGTTTCCATGTCACAAACATGATGAAAACGCCAATGCTGTAATCGGGATGAGAACACACGCTCTGCGACTCCTGTTCACTTCCATATAGAGCGGTCAGAGCCGCATGTGTTGGAGCACTAACGTAATGTTCCGTTAAAGTGTTTCGCGAGGTGTGACAACAGCTTTTGGATGTTCTCAATGGTCTTGATTCCGTTACAACTGAAGTACTATCGGGTTTAGAAAACCTCAGTTATCAACGTATCTCTGTGAAACATCCTTTCCGTGACAAACATTTGACCCGCGCCATTTTTAAGAGTTATGAACCCTGTCCGAAGACAAAGTTTAATAAAAAAAATAGTCATTTTTGAGAAAATTTTGAAAATGTTGAGTCTTCAACCACTTTCCGAAAGTACGCAGAATGGGGCTTGATTGTCCTGTTGGAGAGAAACATAATGATAACTGCAATTGTTGGAACCGTTTGGTAGTATCGCGGCACACTAGTATTCTCCAAGTGGCATTATAACTGGACTTTCTTTAGGTTTACCAATGTCTTAGAAGCAAAGTGAAATGAGATTTTTGTGTTATGCTTCAAAAACAAATTACAGGATAATACATAGATAAAATTAGTAGTAATTAAACTAATGATGAAACAACAGCACACACTTTCTCGCATTAGTGTGCACCTTTTTGCAATTTTCGAAAATTCAAAGACCAATGAAAATGAGACCTGCACCATTCTTTCAAGCGTTCCACGTTATATCCGTGGGGGAAAATTGAATAAAAAATTGAAAGGGTCTTTTTATAATGTGTGTATATATATATATATTGTAACGTCACCACATGGCGGCCAGGGCTTCGAACATCTTTAGAAAGTGTCGAAGACGGCGTGCAGAGGGGAGGACGTCCGGTCGACTAGCACAAAGGCTGTTAGGAGCTTTTGTCAACTGAAAAGGGAGCCATTAACACTCCGGGACGCAAGTTGACTGGGCAAAGTGTCCTGACCCCCCGTCGGCGGTCAGGGGAGGCTGGCTGGCCATATGGTCTCAGAGCCACCCGCATGTGCAGAGAAGCTAGGGGTGGGGGGACATGATCGCCAGAAGCTAGCTGGCCGGAAAGAGGAGTTCGTTGAGAGATCGCCTCGCGTGCGGACGCAACTGCGGCCCGTTGGCAGAAGTGCATTCCTTGGACACTGCGAGTGCGTAGCACCGGGTGTCAGGGCACCGGCGCGGTAAAGCGTCTGGGTGGAGGATGCACTAGCCGGGAGATGGGAGCAGTGTGCGTGGAGTCGCGGAGGTAGATTGCGAACGGAACCCCAGAGCTGTAAATACTGTAATAATATTCTGTAAATAAATATTGTAACTAGAGCTCGTGTCTGTGTAGTCATTTCGCTACCACGACGCCACAAAATATATATATATATATATATATATATATATATATATATATATATATATATATATATATATATATATATCATAGTATAAAGTTTAACCAGAAATTACTTGACAACTAGTCTTCAAAATATACATGACCTGCTTTAAAGATCTGATTTGTCAAACCACATTTCATTGGAAAAAAATTCTAAATAATATTGTCTTTTTGCAATGTTAATTCTTTACAATTTTCGAAAATTTAGTGTCAACTGCGCCATCCTTTACAATCCTTTTATACATACGAGACGAAAATTTAACAAACAAATTGGAAAAATTTCTTCGAAACTGACGCTGCTCGACGAAGTTTCTTTCAGATGAAATCTGATTGTTGTAAGTGCATTTTTTCATACTGAATTCATACATGTCAGAATTTGACCATCAGGGCTCATTTGAAGATCCGATTTTAGTATTCTCTTTGATCTGTCATAGGAACCGTTACCTTATATGTACTGATTTTTTCAAGCTGCATTTAAGGGCCTTATATGTAATGCAAAGTTGAAGCACCAACAGGCAACACTGCTCATTCATGTTTAAACATGCTCAGACCTTTACTGGAGTAACGAAATTTTTGAAAAAGCTATGTATAAACTTTCTGATGGACTCTTGTACTTAAAATCGGGAAAACTTCCCAAAAGTCAGTGTTGCTAAACTGAAAGAAGGGATTTTTAAAGGATCACAAATAAGGCTATTAATAGTTGATAACCATTTTAAGGACTGTTAAATCTACTGGAAAAAGCATTTAGGCGCTCTTTCAAAATTTGTTTATTGCAATTGCTTTGGACCACCTCAGTCGAAAACTATCGTGACAGATTGACTGATCTTCTGAATTATTATAAAGCTATGAGATGTCACATGTCTTTGAAAATTCAGTTTTTGAAATCTCACTTAGACTTCTCGGAAATCTTCGGATTGTCAGCGATGAGCACGGCAAGCGTTTCAATCAGCAAATTTCTACAATAGAGAACGGTTACCAAGGCTAGTGGAGTTCCGATATCCTGGCTAACGACTGTCGGACCAAGAAGAGAGATGTTCTAGAAGCACAATATGCCCGAAAATCACTATCTACCACTTTTTAGGCAAAGCAGAATGAATAGCATATCATTTATGGTTAAGTAGCTAGTTCCTGAATTTATTTAAAAAAATATAAAATATTCAAATGAATATCATACAAAACTCCTGCCTGATCGACAAAAACTACTATGATATTTTCATTCAGCATGAAAAATACATTTAGAATATGCGATTTTCATTCCTGTGAAAGACAAACATTTTACTTTTGTAGACCAGCATAATTGTTTAAAAACAACCAATACTTCAAGCAAAATTACGCCATATCTATCCATTTTTTCGAAAAATTGTTCATGCCGTTATTAAAAATTCTGACACTGAGCAAAAGATTTCATTAAAAGAAAAAATCTCCTTCAATATTCAAATTGTGCAGACCCCTTCCATTTTTAAGTGTTCTGAACACTATCGGATAACAAAGTTCAATAAAGAAATTAGAGCTCTTTTTGAGAAAACTTTGAAACTGTTGAGGCTTCGTTTAAAGTACCACCAAAAATGAAAATATCAGTTTCAAACTAGCAGGCCCTTAAAATCGTTCAGATTGGTCGGGGAATATCAATTTTGGAGAAAATCGCCTGAAAGCTTTAGGCGCTATCATGACAGACATTTTTTGCCGTTAATGATTTTTTTGGTACCAAGGACCCCAAAAACATGGATTCTGACTATACAACGTGTTACAGGAAGTAATTTACTCTTGAAACGAACAAGGTTTATCCAGTTTTTCGTTACCAGAGTCGGACAATAAGAGGTTTTCTGCCGAAAAATTGCCCTTTTCTAGCACACGACTACGATACTTTCTGTTCTTACGAAGTAAAGCGAGAAAGTAAAAGTTATTAAGTATGATAGTAATAACTAAAGTAAGTACAAACAGCCATACTGACGCGTCGGTCATGAGGTTTCACAACGCATTAATCTTAATCACAAGAAGAAATATTAGTATTATCTAACTAAAGTAAATATAGTTTCACTATACTTGAAAATTTTCTTGAAATCTGTTGGGAATGTTATTTAAAAAAAATTCCATTCTATCATCTACGTCTAATCCGTCAAGGAAGGGCAAGATAAGGGACAAAATCTATTCTTGATTTACCTTTGCAAATCTTTTTACTACACAGGGACAAATATTTTCACATCAATTCTTGCCAAAATCCTTGTTGCAGTTTTTGTAGACTTCAATTTATTACGTATATAAGATAAGACAGAGATTTAAGACCTCACGAATCAGTGTCCGTAATGCACGTGCTCCATAATACGCCACATTGCTTTCATGGACTTTGATGTTTAATAAATTAAAAAACTTCTCAACTATTTTTTAAATTTGTTGCGTCTTTATTACAAACACGTCTATTAACGCTTTTAGACATTGATTTTATCTATATCTGGATCCTCCGATAAGGTTAGTCGTTTTTCTCATAACGTAACAATGAATGCGTTTTATTCCTTCGGCTCGGTGCCGTTAGTAACCCGGGTTCCCTGACTGCCACTCGTCCATGAATTTGTTGTCTCTCGATTTGGTTACTTCTGTGACTTCACGGAGCGTAGTAAAGCAATTCGGATAACGCTGTCGGCTTGCTAACGTAACCATTCTTGTCTGTCGCTAGAATTTATTTTTACTTCAATTTTCATATCTCTCTGGTTGGCACACTGTTGTCTAACTAGTTCTGTTAGTGCCCTACTAAAATTAAAGTGTCTATACAAGCATACGGTCAATATTTCGTCCTCTTTTTCTTTTTCCAACAAATTTTGCCTTCAAAAATATGAATGAAAGTTATTGTTTACAAGTTGCCGTACAATTATGCATTCAAATATACTATAACTTTTCCTCTTTTTATAAATCAGCCTCATTTCTAACCTTCTTAGTTAACGACTTCTCAACCATTTCGAATGCTTTTATAGCTAAACCACATTCAACTTTGCATGCGCTAAATTTGTCATTGAGAACTCAATACCACCACTTCACACTTTCAATCAAACTTTAACGAAAACTATTACAGTACTGTTTCAATAAACCACATGATGAGTATAATTCAATTTTGTACGTCGTTTATTGCTTTACAATTATACAATTATTATTCATTAATTTAAGAGTACATTAATGAAATAAAAATGTTTAATTGTTCCAGCCACAAAATAAGGTTGTCATTTGTAGTCCTTGCCATAAGAAGTCAATTGCACATTTTCATTATTTTTTGCTCAAGAATAACTCAAACAATTTTCATATATAAAAGAAAAATTGATGTTCCTGTCAAATTTACAAGATCACACCTAGTAAATCCCCAGCTAATTAATATTACTGTCAAATTTGAAAGAGCACACCATGCAAATCCTCAGCCATATTCATTTTTCCGCAATACGTATGAAATGTTGAAGACACCTTCCTGCATTGCACTGTACACCCATTAATGTTTCAAGATCGGTTACTTTGTAATCTTCTGCCACCCAAGCTATGCGAATGCTCTGGAGTGGCAGGCAACGCCGGGTCAAAGGTTGTGATGGCAACGTTTTGGCCTACTCGTCGTGGTCTTCCTCAGGTCTAAATTGCTGTCAAGATAGGTTTTCAGGAAGCTCACGACAAGCCGGCCGATACAGCAGTACCTTGGGACGTGAGAACTTGCGCCGACATACACTTCGGCTTTCCCGCTATCCCCTCTTGGCATCGCCCCGCCGTGATACGCTCTAATATATCTGACAAGTGCGTTTGTGAATAAGGGGAAAGAGGGGAAAATGTTGATTTTTTGGTTGGTTGATTAGTGATTCCGGGCGTGTCGACAGCGTAGGTCATTAGTACCGTAAGTGTAGTGCATGTTTTGTCCTCATGAGATGGCGGTGATCTTCCCCTGCTGCATAGCGAGATCCGGCGCCGACCTACCGTCGGCTTGCAGGTTTCCCCCTAACCAGGACTCTCTCACCAGCGGGTCACCGCCCCAGCCGAGACAAGCTCTAAGCTCCCGACCGGTCACCCAGAATATGTGGTACTGTAGTGCATGTCAGTGTAAGTATGTGTGTAAGGAGAGAGGATAGGACAAGGAAGAGGAAGGAAAGATCGCGCGCGGTCCGTTTGGTAGAGTACTGCTCCGGCATTCGCCTGATGTCGATCGGAGAAACCACGGAAAACAACCGATTAGAGCAGCCGGCCGTTAGAATTTTCCTTCAGCGACTGAATTCGACCTGGCTGAAAAGCTAGTGTCGAAAACCATGCCACTACCCGGACTCGAATCTAGGACCTTCCGGTCAGAGTCGCTGCAGTAACATCAGTTGGTGCTCTGAGCTACGGCTCCCGGTGAGAATATATTGAGGAAGGCATAATCGCGCGTAATGTGGTGCGCGCATTAGGGCAATTAGTTCTCAGGCATTCATGTGGGATTGATAGGAAAAGTCATCAATGACAGGAAAACTACCGATCAGAGAGGCCACCGCTATAATATGCCTCCAGACAGCGAGAAATTGGAACTATATTGCTAGTGAAGAAAATTCGCCACCGTCGAGACACAAACCCCAGGACCCAATCAAAGACGCTGAAATGGCAACAGTTCACATATCATGAACTGTTGAACGCTCTTTACCGTGCTCTCTCAGTTGTCCGTCTCAGCCGTTGATTCTAGTGGAGTTCAGTGGTCCACCGCGTCGGCACCCGCCCCTCCCCCTCCCCCACGCATTTCCGCCCCGCCCGCGCGTGGACCTAGTTGCCCAGGGGAAACAACTCGCTCGTCCACTCGCCCGCTCGTTCCTGGCCCGGCGGTGTCCGGCACGCGGCTGCCTGCATAATGAGCCCGGCCGGCGTATCATTATAGCTCAAAATTCGATAATGAGCTGTATCGGAAGAAACAGCACGCCGCTTACCATCCATGTAAACTACAATTGAAACCTTTTGCATAAAGATGAACGTCCCGCCGTGAAGGCATCCACGATGTAGTACTCTCTGTCTCTCTCCATCTCCTTCCGTCCCGCTCTCTCGTCTCTCTCTCGCTCTCTCTGTCTCTGTCTCTAAGTCGAGGCTTAGGTTTACGAAGCGCAGGTTGGAATTAATTATTAAAAAGTGGGTTTGGCAAAAGGAACGTTCCGACATGTGGCTATAATTACGGCAAATGAGTTCTTAGATGTTAAATTGTGGGTCGTCGGCGAACCCCTGGGCTGGCTGATGACGCGTAACATTGCGGACGCTTGGCTAACGTTATGGGAGAACCTCCGGCAAAAGGTTCATTACGTTCTGGAATGTGAGGCAAACGCATTGGCTTGGTGGTGGAATGATGTGCTCATGAAGTGTTCGCGAAAGTGTTTGCAGTTTTGCAAGGGAAATTTCTGGGAATAATGTATTGCGATTATTACAACTGATCGTGCCTGGAAAGACATTGGGTCAGAAGAATATAGGTTTCGGCCTTCTTTTGCACGAATTTTTGTTCGAGACCGCTTTCAGCTGGAATAAAAACGCATATAAGAGGCAAACATTTTATCTTATAGCTAAACAATAGGAATGATAAAGGTAATTACTTTTCAAAAAATGTTTAAAAGTAATAATAATAATAATAATAATAATAATAATAATAATAATAGTAATAGTAATATTCTGTAGTTGGCTTTATGTAGAAAACTTGAGATTATTGATGTAATTATTTTCTGTCGTCTACATTTCCGCAAAACGTATCTACATCAGCTGTCTTTTAAAGTTCTCTTCTCACTCACTTATATTGACATTAACTGCTGCAATATTGTTTTCTTTATTTTCATTTATTTTTAT
>BLKR01012834.1:0-15843 GCA_011170035.1 Teleogryllus occipitalis | reverse complement strand
AATAATAATAATAATAATAATAATAATAATAATAGCGCTTACACTATGTGTGTGGGGGGGGGGGGAAGTGTCGGTGCAGCGATGCGAATGAACTGGGATTAATCCGCTCGTTACGAAGCGGTGCACCGCAGCGCGCGAGTGGGAATTGGGTTTAGCCCTCAATTTCTGCCCCTCCCACCTCCACGACCACGCCCACTCGCAGCCTCTGCATATAATAATAATAAAATAATAATAATAATAATAATAATAATAATAATAATAATAATAATAATAATAATAATAATAATAATAGCGCTTACACTATGTGTGTGGGTGGAGGGAGAAGTGTCGGTGCAGCGATGCGAATGAACTGGGATTAATCCGCTCGTTACGAAGCGGTGCACCGCAGCGCGCGAGTGGGAATTGGGTTTAGCCCTCAATTTCTGCCCTCCCACCTCCAATGACTCACCCATTAGCAGCCTCCTGCATATAATAATAATAATAATAATAATAATAATAATAATAATAATAATAATAATAATAATAATAATAATAAAATAGCGCTTACACTATGTGTGTGGGGGAGGGGGGAAGTGTCGGTGCAGCGATGCGAATGAACTGGGATTAATCCGCTCGTTACGAAGCGGTGCACCGCAGCGCGCGAGTGGGAATTGGGTTTAGCCCTCAATTTCTGCCCCTCCCACCTCCACGACCACGCCCACTCGCAGCCTCTGCATATAATAATAATAATAATAATAATAATAATAATAATAATAATAATAATAATAATAATAATAATAATAATAATAATAATAGCGCTTACGAAACATCGATTCCATTATCCATATAGTTCAATACAGAGATTATATCTGTCTAAATAATGCAGGCAGAATACTATTGAATTTGGAAGCATTATATTGTCAGCAGGAAGAGAAATTACGTGTATATTTTCTGTCGGTTGATACTCCACTTAATAAAGCAATTTGTTCTCAGAATAAAAACATCAGCGCATTAAATATAGCTCAAGAGAACAGAGATTTCCTATACTTGACAGCTCAAGGCCGAACTAACGCCTGGAAGACAAAAGAACTGCATGGAAGTTTTATAACAACGTTGGGCTCTGAGGATGTTGGTCTGAAATGCCGTACAGAATGGCTGCGAACGGCGCGGCGGGTCTTTATGGTGAAACAGAGATTCCTGTTCTCCATACAAGGCCAAGCTATAAAAACCAGAACCTATAAAAAATATGTTATGGGCTTAAAGATTGATAGCAAACGACGATTTGGTATAAGTACTTTTACATAGTATTTTTATGGCTTTTTTTATATTCTAATTTTTTTAATTTACAATTTAAAATAAAATTACAAAGCATCAAATTTCATTTGGAGTCAATTGTATCTTGGCATGTAGAAGCATAAAATCATTTATAATAAGATGTAAATTAGTGAATTTACTATTTACATACAATTCTGTTTTACGAGAGACATAGAACACCTTACAAAATGCCACTTCTGTTGGTTTTTTAAAATTACATAAAAGCAGGCGTTACGGGGGAAAATCAACGAAGGGAAGAAACAGTACTCACCGAGTAACTATTAAAACAACTGACTAACAGAATCATTAGAATCAACACAGACTAACAGAAACATTACATCAACACAGATATTTACAATTATCATTAAGATATATTTGATCTCATCATTAGACGATGCAAATAAACGGATAAAAAGCTATTACTTTAAAATTGTGACGATAGAAAATAAACGAATTTTAGATCTGAACTCATCACACCCGAAATAGGGTCGGTACACGTTATTCTCTCGAGTAGCAAAATCTCTGTAGACCAGTGCGAAATCTCTATAGATACAGGAATAATCAACCAAAACAATATTGAATATACAATTTATATACAGCGATATACAATTTATTGTTGTAGTTGATTAACCCCATATCTATAATAGATTACCACAAGATCTCGGCTAGCACCACAGAATTGAGTGCTATCTCTTTATGCTGCTCAGGGCCTGTACCTGAGAAGGAAGATCCTCTCACGTGCTTAATAAAGGGTTTCGAGCTCGTGTTCCGATAGCGTATGTGTTCATTTGGAAGGGGAGACAGTGCCCCATTGTTGAAGGTACTGCTGCTGCAAGTGTGGGCAAATCGCATCCGCCCACAGCCACCGCGGCTGCAGTTCCCATCCACTCAGATGCGCCCTTCGACCCAGGCCCCGCGCCCTCGGACTTTGCACGTAGCTCCTCCCTCGTTGGAAATTATGGTCGCGGGCTAACAGCAGCACAGTAAATACCTCTGGCGAAAAGCACACAAAATTGCCGTCCACCAAGTAAACACGTGCTCCAATTCCGCCGCTCCGTGTTTGCTCCGTGCGCCCTCTTCCTTAACGAGTCGGGGCGAGGAGCTCGTCGCCCGTCCCTGAGGGACAGGGCCTCGATGCTCGGAGGCAGGAGCTTCTTGCTCGGCAAGTGAAGGCCGGACCAAAAAGACCACCATCGAACGGACGGATATTTTAATTCATGTTACTACAAGATTGGCACGTTTTACAACACCCAAATACGGCTGAAACATGTATGGCGTGTTGAAAACTAAACATTACATTCAATTAACATGAAAAGTTGTCAGATATAATGTAATATAATAAGTGGATATTTAATGAGAAAATTCGCCTGTAAAGTTTGGTTTACAACTCGTTCATTTCGAGGAACCACTAGTGACTGTGCATGTGCTCGTCTCCTCAACCTATAATGCAGATACTCTTTACACGCTTTTAAAACTTTAATCATAACGTCTACTTATTTTATGCGAAATGCTTTATATATGAAGTTTAACTTTTTACCCCTCCCCCTAGCCCTCGGGCCTGTGTACCCGATTGCGGAAAATGTTACTGCAAGAGCCTTTTGTACCAAGCCACCAAGTGGGGGGGGGGGGCACTGTACCAGGTTTCTCGTCTAACTAAAAATAAAAGAAAAAAATAACTGACCGTTATCTTTGAAGGTAAGGTAAAGTTTTATTAGTTTGATATACAAACAATTTATTTCATATCAGAGAGCACAAGTATATTCTATTCTATAGAAAACTCTCTGTTCCACACAAAAGGAAATGTCCTGTATACAACAGCGATGTTGCTATCTTCCTCGTGTATTCAACACATCATGCTTACTTTGTATTTCACAAATTGAAGAATTGTGTTTTAAAGAAATACAAAACAGGAAATGGTACTGAAGTAGTATAGGATACCGCGGAAATAATATTACTTCAGAAGAACTTAACTAAGACAAGAATTTTTGGTGGTCATAGTTTATGGGAGTTTCCACAAAAAAAAACAGAAGAGAGAGAAACGTTGATCGGGCAGAAGGAAGAAATTCAGTGTATATAAGAAAGTGAAAACATTTTATATTGTTCATAGTTCTCTTAAGTAAAAAGCTGAAGAATAAAATTCATATCTTTCGGTAAGTTTTAGTTACATTACAGTCACAAGGAAAACCTCAAGAACAGCAGATGTTACCTGTTGAGCACTAATTTCCTCTAATGTACTACATTATTTCAAATATTCAATCCTAGATAGAATTGTAAGGAATACAAGCGGTCATATCAAAGAGCTTTTCAAATTCGAAATTCAATAGTTATTTATCTAATTTCTAATAAGATTAACGATTAATAAAATAAAGACAAATGTTTTCGGAAAACCTTTTTTGAAACAAAAAAAATTAAATAAGGCTCAAGTATAAAAATTCATTTGAATTATAATAGATTTTGAGCACGAATTACATTAGTTTTTTTCTGAACAAGGAAGAATTTATCTTTATCAAATTCTAGGACCCATCTTATTCCTAGTTTTTCTCAATTCATTGTTTAATGGTGTTTTCTTCTTGAAGTAATTCATTTTCATCATCAGTATTGAAAATAATGAAATCGTAGGGACTCCCACAAAGCTACTTATTTTCCATTATATTATAACATTCTTATTTTCTGTTCTGTTTATAAAATACTAATCGTGATGTTTGTAAGAGCTTGGACATTTTTTCCATCGGTACATATAAGATTTAAACGAAATGTATTGTGCGAAAAAATGTTTTGAATCTATAATTAGTAAAGACAAAAAATTCTATTGATATTTGGCTGTTCGTGTTTTGAAAAGATCAAATATACATTTGGTATAGTTTATAAATATTGTATCAATCGTAATAAAATAATCTAATACGTAAATAATCTATAGTGCAAATTCAATGTTAAGTAAAATGTTCGGCTGTAAAATCAGAAAAAATGTTCAACATAATTTTGCGCTACTATTTTTCTAACATTCGCACCCGCGAAAAATAAAAAAAATTGGAACGTGTAGGGAGTATATCTAATCATTAAATGAAAGCTTTAGCTCAGCAGGAAATTGTTGTTGAAGGCATGAGAGCCACAGACCAAAAGGTTGAAATCCACCACATTGACAGTTTACACCTTTGAGATAGGGTTGATAGCGGCAGGTGCGATTAAGACGTTTATGAATCAGGTCTTAAACGAGTTTTTTGAGAACTATTCAGTTGTTCATATTCGCAAATAAATTATACTGAATTTCTTTATAAGTAGTTTATTATTCTCAAAAATATGTAAATATATTTTCATTATCCTGAAGACAAAGGTTTCCGAGACTGGGGTCCGTAGATAATCGACTGTCAGGGTGACGTTGCTTCTTAGGCATGGTTGTAAACATTTCGATCATGGTATTGTGATTTACTATTCGCAAAGGAGGTCGAAGTTTGACGGCCGAGATAGTGTTTTCTCCACGAAGCCAAGAAACTACTTAATTAATCTGTTGATCAACAATATTTTTACCACTGATGTTTTTCAAGACTAAAAGAACATGTATAAATTGATTCAAAACTTCTTTCAGATCTGCAACGTAGGTTTTCCGTTGTCCACGCTGATGCAATTTCTGAGAAAAGAAATGTGAAACCCTCAATTGTTTTGAAATCAAAGACAAATGCATTCGTAAGTCGAAGAGTCAACGGCATCTGAAGCACTTGCTCTACGATAGAGCGTATTGTCCATTATAACGTATTAAAATTTTGCTGCCCGATGTTACGGGTCTAATGAACTTGTCGCCCACAACAGTGCATTGCTCCAGTAGGCGCCCTCGATGAAAGTATTTCCAAAATAATTCAGCCGACCGCTTTCCACGTCGCTGTACGTTCTCCTCACTCGAGTTAATTTCGAAAAGGCACAGTTGAGTTCCAACAAAAACATCATATTGCTCATAAGTTCCCGATGGCTCATCAATCGGCAAACCGTTACCTGTTCCACTACTACAAACATTTTGTTTCGTATTCTTGAACCACCGATTAATTATAATAAAACCTTTTCCAAGGTTTTGCCAATCTTCTAATCTCTTGGAGACGCAACTAATTGGGTATAGTAAGGATAATTTCACTTCAAATATAATGACATCATGCGTCCATTTCTAACGAACACACGATATCGTCCCCCAAACAAAATTCGCCTTCCTAAAAACCAACTGCATACCTCAATTGTTCTATTCCTTAAAAGTGAATGCACTCCTAAGTTCTGTTTTCATTTCGTAACACCGTACGTTAATATGAGTTTAGGGCAGAACGTGTGGCATTTAATACTCAATGTGCACAACGATGCGGATGGAATTATGAAATATTGAGAGTCGCGCAGCAAATGCCATAGGTACAAAATATTGACACCATCAGGCGCGTCAATTATTTTCATTGGTGACAATGCACCCACAAAGTCTCTATAAGATAACAGGTTATCATTTAGTGTCGCAGCAGGCCTTGAGAGGTCCGAATGCAATTGTGAATCAGAGCTCCTAGGCTGCCTGGGCGAGGGCAGGCGCCTCCTCAGCGCCCCCTGCTTCGCTCGGCGCCCGCAATCAACGCAGGGGGCGTTGGCCATGATTGCGGGGGCGGCGGAAATGAAGGCGGTCCAGCCAAGGACCAACGGCCGCTGCGCTTCCTCGAGCTCCTCCCCGCACGGAGACCGCACCTCCAAGAAACGTTTCATTAAAAACAAAATTAAAAAGCAAAAGAAATGAGGCTATCGGCATATCGAATGACGCAGTCATGTAATTGCATTCAAACGAAACAAAAGAATAACAAAAACTATACTTTTTCTCATTTTCACGCGTAAAATATTTGCAGCGCAAAAACTGTCGAGAAACTCAAATTCCATACTATGAGAACAGAGCGAGTCATTTCATTTGGTCAAAAATACATCACCGTTTTCTCGTCGGTTAATACGGAATTTGGAGAAGAAACTCTTTGATTATTACAGTGGTTTCTTGACTAGTCTTTTGTAACGCTGACAGATGCGCGAAGTGTGTGTCTGAGTGGGTGTGTATGTTTTGGGGTGTAGGTGAGCGGAGTAGGAGTAGGTGTGTGTGTGTGGGGGGGGGAAGGTGAACAAGATAAAGCAGAGCTCTTCTGCTGTGATAGTTGGAGTGGACATAGCTGGACCTTCATTTCCTGCACGTAGGATTTTTTTCTCTCTCCCTCCACAGCATGGCGGTTCTCGTCTGACTCCATGGCTGCTCTGCGTTCCGACCACCCCTTCCTCTCCGCCTCGCTCCGCCCGCCCCCGCTCTACGTTTCACTCACCTCCGCTCTACCCGTCCCAGTTCTGCCGTGCGCCACCCCCCGCTCTATCTCTCCCCCACCCCGTCCGATCCACCCCTCGCACCTCCTTTCCCCGCCCAAGAACCTTTCTACCGCTAATAGAGCCTATCCTGCGCAGTTCTGCAATCTAGCACTTCTAAAGAAGCAGGGGAGACAAATGAACAGAGGCTACCGAGGAACTCGATTAAGGATTACGGAATAAAAAATGAACGCTGCGAATAATTAACGAAATATCTCGCCACCGCACGCATAAACGCGTAAAATAAGTAATGATAGAGAAGAAAGAAGCCAAATCAACGGTGGGTAATTTAATGAATGAAAGGCTTTCTTCCTGGTTTTTACTAAAATTTCAAAGGATGCCAAACGAGTCTGGTAAACGATACATCAGCCAGACGTTAATACGACTTAAACGATAAAGTCGCACACGTGCATGAAGTTCTAGCTGCCATAAGTCTTTTTAGCACATTCCATTCTGACGTCCTTCTTTCGGACTTTAAAATATCTTAACTACATATTCTACTACAGAGAGAGAGAGAAACTAAGACGAAATGTTTCGTAGAAAAGCTACTTAGCGATACGTTTCATTGACAATTACTAAACACACTTACTACAACATTCTTGCAAGTATAAAATGTAGGAATAACTTTCACTCGTGAAAAACAGACGAATAACTTTTAGTGTTAAGTTTCAGAAGCTGGTTTCCGTAGGCGTTATTTACACATGTCTGTTTCGTAATATTTTCAAAGTATTTTCATTAGCTGCAATGAAAACATTTCATGAAGTTGTCCGACATCCAGTGAACTACACATCGAGAACAAAACTCAATTGTGTGAAACTTATTTGAAGTGAAAATTTGCTGATATTTTTTAATTAAACTTATTTAAAGTTGCATCACCAATTTCATTATTAGCTACTATTGATATTAAATGTATTCTGATATTGAAATGTGTCTATGTGCAGTGATATCGGCAAAAAATAATAATGTTGATGCGTTGGTAGAAATTACAGATATCAAATCATATATAAGAATTTCTTAAGTTCTTAAGTTCCATGTTTTCCAATTACAATACAAATAATAAATACTGAGGATTCGACAAACAATTTTCACGTGAAAATGTGAATAGAAAAATAATAATAAAACAGAATTTTTGGCAATAATTCAAAGAATATCAACCAAATATTAAATTTTAAAAAATAACCAGAAATATATTTTTTAAAAAGATTTCGCTCAACATCTAGAATAGAGTTGCTGTGTTAAAAAGTTCTTGTAATATTAATTTTACTGTTTAATGATTTAACTTTAAATTCGTTTATTATAGTCCGAATTCTTTTATTACAGTACTCTTATAGTCCGTCATTGTCACTTAGCTCTTTCACGTTTCTCGCAGATTGATTCAATTAGTAAACAAATCGCGAAAAATTCCAAAGAATGCTGAATAAACTTGGAGTTCTTCATAAACATTGAATTGGAGTGTGAGAAAATTTGCATCTTTGTTTTTATTGAGGCTAAAGCATGTAGTGAACGATACAACGGTGGTTTTTCTTGTAGTGTAGATTATGCATAAGAGGATGATTTTCTTCGCGATATTAATCCGAGGGAAATACTTTTTTGTATTATTGTTCCCAAACGTCTAAAAATGAGTCATTTCCAGAGACTGGCTGGGATTTTACAAACCTGTTATACAATATTACCAAACAATACGAAGTTGATGGCATCCCTTCAAAAATTGTATTAAATTGTTCTAGTGGAAAAATTAGTATCTCATATTCACGTTTGGGAGCATAATGGAATGTGATATCACATTTCTCATGAAACTAGTTGCAACTGCTAGAACGTACAAGAGAATTATCATTTCCATTTGTTGTCCGTTATTCACTTCACTTGCAATAAAAAGAGTTTACATCTTTTCTTACGAAAGCTCATTTTTTAAATTTTGCTTCACTGGGGCAAAAGTTTTGCTCTAACACTACAAATCTCATTACAAAATCATTTAAGCTTTTCTGAATATACCCAGTTAGTGAATTTGCGAGACATTTGTAATACCTTATTGTGTTAATAGATTGTTTAAAAAAATACGAAAAATGTCCCATGCTCTTTGTACATCCCTAACATTTTTTCGCAGAGCACTGGTTGACAACTGGTGCCACATGGGGCGTGCAGGAGGGTTTGGGCAACCCTGCCTGGAATCGCCTTGGCCCTGTCCCTCGCCCCCGTCTCCGCCTCCTGCCCTGCGCTCCCCTTTATCACTTTTCTCTACTCTGCCTCGTGGAGCACTGGTTGAAAACTGGTGCCACATGGGGCGTGCAGGAGGGTTTGGGCAACCCTGCCTGGAATCGCCTTGGCCCTGTCCCTCGCCCCCGTCTCCGCCTCCTGCCCTGCGCTCCCCTTTATCACTTTTCTCTACTCTGCCTCGTGGAGCACTGGTTGACAACTGGTGCCACATGGGGCGTGCAGGAGGGTTTGGGCAACCCTGCCTGGAATCGCCTTGGCCCTGTCCCTCGCCCCCGTCTCCGCCTCCTGCCCTGCGCTCCCCTTTATCACTTTCTCTACTCTGCCTCGTGGAACTGCTGATTGACAACTGGTGCCACATGGGGCGTGCAGGAGGGTTTGGGCAACCCTGCCTGGAATCGCCTTGGCCCTGTCCCTCGCCCCCGTCTCCGCCTCCTGCCCTGCGCTCCCCTTTATCACTTTTCTCTACTCTGCCTCGTGGAGCACTGGTTGACAACTGGTGCCACATGGGGCGTGCAGGAGGGTTTGGGCAACCCTGCCTGGAATCGCCTTGGCCCTGTCCCTCGCCCCCGTCTCCGCCTCCTGCCCTGCGCTCCCCTTTATCACTTTTCTCTACTCTGCCTCGTGGAGCACTGATTGACAACTGGTGCCACATGGGGCGTGGGGGAGGGTTTGGGCAACCCTGCCTGGAATCGCCTTGGCCCTGTCCCTCGCCCCCGTCTCCGCCTCCTGCCCTGCGCTCCCCTTTATCACTTTTCTCTACTCTGCCTCGTGGAGCACTGGTTGACAACTGGTGCCACATGGGGCGTGCAGGAGGGTTTGGGCAACCCTGCCTGGAATCGCCTTGGCCCTGTCCCTCGCCCCCGTCTCCACCTCCTGCCCTGCGCTCCACTTCCATCACAGTTCTCGATTCTGCCTCGTTGGCCTGTGCAGTCCCCCCGCCGTTGGCCAAGGGATGTGGTGCACGCTGGTCGGGGGAACCACCACGTCCCCCGCCACGCCCCCCCGCCACGACCCGCTCCTCTCACCCCCTCCCCTTCTCTCCCCGTGGCGCGGCGTGAGGGAGGGGCGGGGCGTTTGCTCTGTGCCAGGAGGGGAGCGGCTGCAGAGATGAGTCTTCATTTCGACCTTTGCACCGCGGGCTCCCTCAGCGAGGCGCCGCCCGCCGCCAGGGCATACACGCCTGCAGGCTGCGCTGTTCCCTTCTCTCCCTGGTCGACGCCCACACGTTCAACCACCGAGGTCACGTCCATACGTGGTACACGCCATCAGCCAATTTAAGTTTCTCATAAACTGCTCAGATCACATTGTTAAGGTAACGAACCAATACTGACAATTGCACGGGAAATAAAGTTACGTTGTGACATCTCTCCACCCTCTACACGAGTGTGACAACTCGGAACGTTAAAATAGCGGCTATGACCATCAACAATGCTGCCATTGAACTAGACAGGGAGAAATACTGAAACTTCAAGCCTTGTCTGAGCACAACTGACCACAACGCGGAAGGTGAAGTAATAAAAAGTAGGTGTTGGAGACAAAGGTTTGCCTTCTTTCAGCAACATCAACATTACGTGACAGCAGGGCGTTTTGTAAACCCGTTCCACGTAATAATTTCTTTGAAATAATGAAATTAATCAATAGTAATAAAACTATCAATTGGATCAGAATATACGGACATTGAAGAAAATGCGACTTTCCTTCTCCAATATTTTCCTGAAAGAAATTTTAAAAAATTCCAAATCTCTATAATAATTTTTATCCTTTGCTCTACTTTAACTTAAACTTTTACTTCTTTTTAATACGTGAACATATTTACTACGACAGTGGATGCAGATTTTTTTCGGTTTGTGGTATCAGGAATTAAAGGGCATTAGGACGCATCAGGTTCATAGAACCACGACAGGTTTCCAGAGAACCACCATAAGGTTTTGAGAGAGACTTTATTTTGTTGCCTCAGTGTGTATTACAAAGTAAAAAAACATATTAGGAACAGAAGGGAAAGGAACTAAACGGTGAACTACTTCAATGCCCTTTCCACAAAATGAGGAAACTTCTCAAAAGCACACCTCTGAAAAAAGGTGACTCAGCACATATGGATTTCGCTGAGCTGCCAGCCACCGTTCCCCAATCCTGAGCAGCTGAAGTGTTGGGAGAATATTCGCTTCGTTTGATGGGTACTAAGGACCGACGGCGTCCTAAGGTGGGCGGGGCGAGCTCTCGACAAATAAGAAGCAACTCATCGACAGTACTCGTGATTGAGCGACCGGCGGCTCGCTTCTCTCTGCATAACAAATGCGCGAAGCCGCCTTAGGCCCATGCCGAAGAAGTAAAGCTGCGTTGCCAAAATCACAAATTTTGCTTTTGACTTTTGCCATTTCTCTTCATTCTTCTCTCAGGTTCTTTTCAGTGCTGTTTGGTTCTTTCCTTTTCCAACCTTTTGTTTTAGTGGTATTTCAGTTTGACTTCTCTATTTCATATTTTTTTCTCTCTTCCGACTTTTATTCGTCTCAACGGGGATCAAAGAACCAAATGACCTAATAGCGGAACGTACAGGAAGCAGTAACACGAGGGGAAGTTTTAATGTCAATGAATTGGTCAGTAATCTATACTAATATATAAAGACAGTAGTGCGTTGTCTTCCAACGCGGTAATCTCTGTATCTACTGAACCAATGCCGATAAAACTTTAGTACTAACTTCCTTTAAAGGTCTGGAGTGCTATAGGCTATGATTTACAACCATAAACCGTAATATATTTACAAAATAATTACTTTTCTCGCCTTTTTTGGCATAGCGTTACATCACAGATTCAAGAGCGCATCAATGTCAATAGTTTAGCTGTGCGCCACCAGAGGATGACGTCTCAGATCTACTACTGGTTTCATTAATGTCCAGAATTATTACGAGATTCATTGGACTTTCAATAAGGTTATGTAATGTCCCTGTATTAACAGTGGTGATTTGTTAGTTCTGAACATTGGTGGAATATTTGGAAGAAATCGGTAACTAAAGTGGTAAAGATGACAAGGTACATGCATTATCCTTAATCCGTGGTATGTACAAAGTGACTATAAAACATTGGAGTTTGCATTTGTACGGAAATTGAGGTAGGTTGAGACAGTGCAATGTACAATAATATATAGTACACAATATACAGTAATCTACAATGTATTATATATAGATATCGTTTACATTCTAAACAACCTCTTCTTTTACAGAAATTTGTAAACATTGAATTGCTTGAAACAATGCGAGTGTCAAGTTGTCAAAACAGACTATACAAGTGCGAATAGATGGGCAGTCTATAAACCTTTTGAATCGGTTATTAAGAGAAGTGCGACTTGCTGAAGTACTCACTCACACTATTGAAAATAATACTGCAAGGAGGGATGCAAATGTAAATAATTCTCTACGTAGTAGGATTGCTCTTCAATAGCACTCGCAATTTGACTATTGACACAGTTCTCATGTTCAAATTGGTAAAATGTAAAATGTTTGTATGTTATGGTTTCATCCAGTTGATTTCTTTTCATTATGTGCAGAAGATTAGTGCAGTAGTATGTAATTAAGCAATGATCACTTATATATTGAGACTAATCTGTGCTATTATTTTGCATTGCAATTGCTCCCAACGCATGAATTGGTTTCTGTTATTCACATTTCAAGATCATAATATATAACAATTCAGATCAAATAATAAAGCTAATATGGTTTTGTTCAAGAACACTGTCAATTTGTTAATGTACTCATAATGTACATGTTGATGGATCAGTATTTGATATCAATCTCATCTTCATAGTCTTGATGATTACGTAAAAAATAATTTTATTCTACACGTAGTTAAAACGTATACAAGTATATATTTTTCGTCTTCAAAATAATTCTCATCGGCAATTACGTTCAATGATATAATTGCCAGTTGATTAAATCGAATACGTTTTGTTATATACATTGATATTCCATATCTGTCTTCTAGCATCTCCGTGCGAGAACTCTGAAGTATGTTAAACTTCAACACATCTGATCCTTCAAGGTCACGATTTGACAGATCAATTTCAAAATATTTGTTTATGAATACAAGAAGACAAAATATAAAGGTAAGTTTTTACAATGTGACAATTTATTGACGGTATTGGAAGTAATATAGGAAACTCCACAAAAAAAACAACACAAAATACGTGAGTCTACAAGTATTTTATTCTGTAGTTTAGAATTGTTTATTGTTTTTAGTTATGAAGTGAAGAAAGGTTTAAGGAGCTGGAGGCCCAAATAAGAAAAATATAATTTTTTGTGAAAAGTGAGCGAGGTAGACCGGAAATTTCCAAATGGGGGTGAAGAGAAGACAGGGCTATCGAAGCGTGGCCGTGCAGAGCATGGCAGGGAGGAGCAGGGTGGACAAGGAATACAACAGAAGAGATAGTAGGCCCCAGCGCAGGGTATAAAAAAATAGAATTCCTCTCCCTGTCTAATAATTTACTATAAACCCGAGCAACGCCGGGTACACCAGCTAGTACAATATAAATAAAAAATAGCACAGTGGTAAGTGAAGCAAAATACAGCTGCCAAGTTCATGGAAGTATAACTATCTATACATTTATAAATGTCAGTAAGTGAAATGTTAAGATGTAAATGTACTATGTAAGCTGATCCATTCTTTTTCTGAAATCGTAAATACGTGCATCAGTGTGTTGATAAAAGCATAAGTTCTGTTTTCGTTCTTTGGCCTCCCTCTGAGGGCAAGTGCGAGTGACCGTGCCCTCGCCTTTCCTTGTGCCTGACCGCTAGCGCTGCCTGGCGGCTGTGGCCAACAACTGCCTTCATTTTCTCCCCGTTGCCTTCCCCCTCCCCCACTCCGCCATTAGTGTCCGCATTCAATCCGCGCGTTTCCGCGTGGGTCGCCTCGCTTTTTTCTCTCTCGCTCTGCCGAGGCGGGGTGCGGATAAAGGCGAGAAGCCAAAGGGGCCCATCTTGAGGTTGACACCCCCTCGAAAGCAACTTACGTGTGATGTGGAAGACTACGTGGGGATTATACATCGCGTAATCAGCCGTTGTTAGGCACGTCACGTAATCGGCGATACGTATTATGTGCCGAGATGCTAAATACAGCAATAACTTGCGAATCTAATTAGTGCACTAAAACTACTTGCGACACGTTTAGTGATTTCTTCAAGTCATTTTAAGCATTCATTTTTTCTATCAACGTTTCTTTCAAAACAATTGTGGTAGTACTGGCAATACAATTAAAACGCTACATTTTCTCACCCGAGTTCACAATTTACTGTTTGAAATGTTTTAAAAAATTATAAAAAAGTTCATGAGAGCGTCCTAAGGACGAAAAAAACCTTCAAAATGTTCTCCACATGAAAATGACAGTAGTACGTGAAAAATGTATTCTCATTAGTCGTAACACTACTAGGGTACCTGGATAGGATAGTGAGAGAGGGGGAGTAGGGAGTTTTCTGATGTGAATCACATTCAGATGCTTGCACTGCCTTAACAAGTGCGTAAGGGAATCTGCGTGGAAGAAAAGCCGCCTAGAAATGCACATGGCAGCGCCTTCCTGGCAAGGCCCCCTTCTCCTGAGCGTCTGGCGCGCACAACAATCGCCTCAGCCCCCGCTCATAATGCAGCCACCAGCGCCGAACTAAGCCAATTAGCGCGCTCTCCTGGGCCGAGGGGGGCGTGGCGGGGGGACAGCTTGACAGGCAGCCACGCTCTTAGAGAGGCCTCTCCGCCCGCCCAATTACCAAATAATGCACGACCGCCTTGAATGCTGCAGTAAGCCCTCCCTCATCAGACGGTCGCGTGGCAGGTGTTTGCAGGCGAGCAAACGAGCCATAAACGTATTACATTAAATTGTCTGACGTGAACATCATCACAAAAGGCTACGTACTTTTACCACCTTTTGAAAATGTGTTTAGAGAATGTAATTAATATTAAGAATTCGGTCATTATTAGCATGTATCAATAATATCTAATTGGCAGAATCGAAAGGGAAAAATGGCACAACTTTCATTAAATGCATCGTTTCGATAAATTTGTCTACGTACAAATGCTTCCGCGTATCTCTTCAGTCTTTTACCAACCCTCAATGTTCTAGAACAACGCAAGTTATACTTAACCCCTACAGAGTTAGACTCTACATCAGGTTTACAACGTTTTTACGACAAACACGTATTTATAGGTTTAAAAAAGTATGCATATGGTGGATGGATGGATTGATGGATGAATGAAATTTCATACTTTTTAATATAATTTTTTATTAAAGTTCACCAGAAGCAATGTCTTGTTTATTTAGCCTGACCACTCATGCAAACACACATAGATAGCCACTTCGAAGCAGCAATTACTCGCATTGGTCATATACATTGGCCAAAGCATTTTTAAAAACATTGTACATGCAACGTACAGAAATAAATTATCAGAATCCTTGCTGTCCATATTTTCTCGCTTGTTCTTCTCACATCATTAATTGCACTTTTCGTCTTAAAAATCAGACTGATTTTCTTCTGTATTTTTTACAAGCTCTAGACGCCTGAAAGTACGGAGATTTTGTAAGCATAGCAAAGAACTTACAGAATTCATCATTTGTTTTATGAATACAGACGTCACAGGACTGGCCAAGTCAGCAGGTCTATTTTTCTTCTGTTTAATTCTTTTTCTTCTCCATTGTCTTTCTTTCTCTGTACATTCTCGTTCTCCTCGTGCTTCTCAATCTGGGTTTTCTCCTTGGTGTCCCAGCTGATGTTTGTGCATCAGAATTGCGCGAGTTGCAACCCACAAACGTCGAGACACGTGCTCAATGAAGCACTGGGCAGATGGGGCTGTGAGGGACGTTCTGGAACCCCCCTTCAAGTGGCCTAGCTACAAGAGCGGTCACAAGCAACATCTATTCCTATTATAAAGATCCTCCACTCTATTACAAAAGCATAACTCGACGCTCAGGCCGTTGCTGTGTGGAAAGATGGAGAAGAACAGGCAGCGTCAT
>BLKR01012833.1:0-15843 GCA_011170035.1 Teleogryllus occipitalis | reverse complement strand
GTTTTTTTTTTTTAAATTTATTTATTGATTTTGATGGATGTACATAGGTCAGTTGTAGTATAAACTTTACATATGTTTGATAGACTTACTTACTAACTTATATTTAAAACTTATTTCTAAGACTTAAATCTAACATAAGGTTGAGGATGCCCTATTGGGTCCTCTATTCTGGTTCAAATTCGGAGAAGGTTTTAAGGAATATATTGTAGGGGTATCTGTTTTTTATTCTGGTATGGTTTGGGTTTTTAGCGAGTCTAAAGGTTGCAAGGGAAGAGATTTGAGGTAAATAATAATAAAAGTTGGTGGCTAAATATGTGATGTGATGTTCAATAAGTTCTAAGTTGAGTTCTTTGTGAAGCTGATGATTCGTGACAAACCACGGTGCATTGGTGATGGTTCTGAGGAATTGGTTCTGAATGATTTGTAGTTTCTTTAGATTGGTTTTTGCGGAATTTATCCAGATGGGACAAGCATACAGCAGTAGCGGTCTTAGAATGGCTTTGTATATTGCAATTGAAGAATGATATGGTAATGGACTGTTTCTATAGATTAAAGGTTTTAATTGTAGTAGTTTTATTTTAGCCTGTTTTATTTTTTCGTCTATGTGCTGTTTCCAATTCAGTTTAGTATCTAAGTTTAATCCAAGGTATTTAATAGGTTTGTTATGGGGGTACCAGTTTAGTTGATTGTTGTTTATTGTTAGGGGGGTGGGGTAGGTATAGGGTCTTAGTGTGAATATTTTTGCTGCGGTTTTGGATGAATTCAGTTGTATTTTAAGTTTGGATGCCCAGCTATCGAGTAAGTTGAGGTATAGTTGAGTTCTATTTCTGATGTCAATGATAGAATTGCCAGAAGAAAATATTGCTGTATCGTCCGCAAATTGGGCTATGTGAATATTCGTTAATTTAGGAAGATCTGCAACGTATAAGTTGAATAGTGTGGGTGAAAGTGGTGAACCTTGGGGGAGTCCTGCGTTAATTAGTCTAGGGTTGGAGTGATGATTATTAACATTTACTGAAAAAGTTCTATTGTTGAGAAAGCTATTGATAATTGATTTTATGTAGTATGGGGTACCAATTTGTTTAATCTTGTACATTAAGGCTTGGTGCCATGTCCGATCAAACGCCTGAGTGATATCTATAAATACGCCTATTGTGTGATGTTTTTTCTGGAATGCTGTGTATATGTGTTCGGAAATTCTTAGTAACTGGTGTTGAGTAGACACTTTTTCCATAAATCCAAATTGTTCTTTAGGAATTATTTTCGTTATGTGTAAGTAATTGTTTAATCTTTTAAGAATAATTTTCTCGAATATCTTTGATAAGGATGGTAATAGACTGATCGGACGATAACTGTCAACGTTTGCAGGATTTTTGTTCGGTTTACAAATAGGAATAATGATAGCATGTTTCCAGGTATGCGGAAAGTAACTTATTCTGAGACACGAATTGTAGATGTTTGTGAGGGTGGCTATTGCTGGTGGGGGTAAATGTTTTAATACGATATTATTTATATTGTCGTGTCCGGGTGATTTTTTAAGAGGCAGTTTATTAATAATTTTTTTAATTTCAGAGGGTGAAATGTAGTGTATTTTTTGGTGAGGTCCATATTCTTGGTCTGATGCTGATTTGGTTATAGTGATGTGTCCAGGATGGAAATTAGTGTTGTTGACAGTGAAAGTTGAAGCAAAATATCTTGCTAGTTCTTCTGCCTTTTGGTAGGATGTGTATGCTTTATCTGTTGTTGAGTTTATAGGAGGTATCGTGTTTTTCTTCTTAAGTATTTTTCGTGTGAATTGCCACAGGGTGTTATTACTGACGCTAAGCGACTGGATTAAGTTATGATAGTTTTGGCTATTGAAGTTAGTTATAAGTCTCTTTACGATATTTGTTAATAGGTTTAGTTCCCTCTTAAGTTCAGGGGTTCTTAATCGGTACCAAAGTCTTCTAGTTTTGTTTTTTATTGAAATTGCTTTCAATATTTCTTTGGGTAGTATTTTATGTCTGGTTGTATTTGAGCCTGGTGGAGTAGTTAATTGAGTACTTTTTATAGTAGAGTGTATCATTTCGTTGAAATGAGAGATGGATTGGTCTATTTCCAACGGGGTTTTTAATGTTTTTATTTTGGGTAAGGAATTTATTACTGTTTTTTGAAATTTGTGCCAATTAATTTTTATTGAGTTTGGTTTAGGGGCGGGGGCGTGTTGCGGTATAAGTTGGTGTGTAGTAATGATTACCGGGATATGATCAGAGCCAAGTTCGAAAGTAGGTGTGGAGTAAAATTTGATATTAGTATTTGTGATGCCTATGTCAAGGATGTCCGATTTACGAGTACGATCCTGAGGGTGGTATGTTGGCTCCGAAGGGGTGAGTATTCTTAGGTTTGAATTGTTTATTAGTTGAGCTAGGACTTTCCCGTTGTGGTTATTATTTTGACACCCCCAGCTTACGTTATAAAGGTAAATAATCATTTTCTTTCCCTGCCCTCTCAATGATTTAATTAATTATTTACACTGTTCTATAAAAATAGACTGCTCAATTTTCTAGAGTGTGCAATTTTGTAATGTCAGGAAGGATGACAAGTATAATATAATAATTATGTTGGACACTACTGTGCGTAAATTAGTCAAAAGATAGTTAAATGGGTCAACGGAGGGGAAAAATTCAGAACAGAAGTATTGTTCGTATTCAATATAACAAAAAATACGTTCCAGCGTTCAAAGCAATTTTTTTTAATAAGAACTCTGTCAATATCGCCATAATTGTTAGATTTCTATAAAATGAACATTTTTGTATGCCCATTCCCTGCCTCATTCTCTCTTCTACACCATTCTCTTAGCCTTTGCTTTGAATAAATAATAAGAAAACGCTTTTTAAAAATCAGTGGGAAATGCAAGTTTAAGATGCATTCCGATACGCAAACATTAAATCATTAGATTTTAAGAAATGTAAACAATAGTGAGAACGAAACTACGAAAATAATTATTACTGAAAAAAAAAACACTTTACGCAAACAAGAAATTTCTTCACTTCCAGAGAAATGTCCGCACCGTCATTTTAAACGCCTGTTTGTCACTTGTAATCTCAGATCAGAATGTGGCCGCACGGCCAGAGCAGCTCCTGAGGTCGAGGCGACGCGGCGGCGGCGACTCCAGTAGCAAGCCGCCTGGGAGCGGGCGTGGAAGGGGCGGCGGTGACGGTGACGGCGGAGACTCGGCGGAGGCACGGCGCGGCGCAGGCCAAGGCTTGGGAGCACGGTTGGCGGACCCCGCCAATGTCACTGGAGAACAATGGCAGCGAAGCGGGGCTGCCGGCGGGGGCGGGGCGGGGCGGGGCGGGGCGGGGGCGGGGAGCTTCGTACTTCCTAGCACACAAACGCACGCACACACCGACACAACGACGCGCCGCGAGTGTGGACGGACGGGCCGGCTGTGGCGACAGAGGTGGAGGAGAGGAGGGGAGTGGGGGCGGGGGCGGGGTGTGGGGGCGTGGGCGGAAGCGGCGGGAGAGGAGGAGGCGGCGGGGCGGCGCAGCCAGCGTGACTGCAAGGCTGCTGCCCTGGCAGACGCAGACGCCCCGTCTCCAGGCTGCGAGGCGGTGAGCAGGGCCGAAACTTGAAGGGCTTAAAGCAGTGGAGCTCGGTCGCGACCCTCACAATTCCAGTGTTCCACGAGTACTAATGAGTAATAGTCCCACATACATTTGAACAGTGAATGAAAATAAAAAAAATATAAAGTATTAAATATTCGATTCATTACATTTAATTATCAAAGAACGAAAGAATGGATGTACATTGTACATCTATGTCTTGGTGCAAGAAGGGTCAATGTCAGTTTTTAGTGATTTTCGGTTTGTATGGTCAACGTGTGCGGAGTGTTGTTGCCCCAGAGCCCGTACACTCTAAACTGTGAACATATTTTTAATCTCGAATACCATTTGAGTTAAACCCACTTTGATCGATTTAAAAAAAATAATTTGGATCCCTGGGCTTCATAAACCTTTATTATAAATTAATTAACCCAGCAATTTATTAAGAATTCTGCAGGATTTCAAAATTAGTACACGTTTTAAACATTTTGTAACAGTATTAAGAGAGTAGTTAATATTCATTACACCATAATTTGAGTAAATAACGTGTATCAACAAAACTGCATTATTGTAGATTTGAAGGCATTGATATTATCTAACCACAACAAAAACAAAAGTTTTAGGCAATATTATTCGAAACAAATGTTTTAACATTCAATCTACCTTTCGATTAATTACTTGAATTACCTCATTTCTACAGTTGATGTGTACGGATGGGAAGGTGGAGCAATGTGGAACTACAGGACTAAGTGAAATTTGCATTTTAAATCCACAGATTTGGAACCTTTCAGTTCGAGAACAAGTATTTTGCCGAGAAGTGTGTTGGCACAAATGTGTGAAAGTGCCATGGGGCCATATCAGAAGAGCGAATTATAGCTATTTTTTCTGGTTTTCCTCTGGGCCTTACGAAAACGTAAGTAATGTGAAACATTGTCTTTGGCATAAAAATGCAGAAGATAGAAAGTATTGATTTTAATACCTTAGTAAGTTACCTTTATAAGTTAATGATTCAGTGCTTTTGGATATCTCCAACAAAGGGAGGTTAATGTGATTGAATTGAACCATTTTGTGCTAACGACGCAAAGAGAAAATACAGTAGCAAATACTTTCTAATGATGCTTTCGCTCCAGCAGAAGCAACAAATTGTGAACTACCTGTAGAATCTGCAAAAGTTACATTGGAAGCTACAATCACTACATTAATGGTGCAGGCAGAATCTCAATCCCTGATAGTTGCTCCTGAAAAATTCTTCTGTGCCAAAATCAGGACCAAATTGGAGTGAGGCCACCAGAAGAAATTGGAAAAACATCTATCGTAACATCACCTTATTTGAGAGATCTTACAGGTTCCGCTAAGGGACTCACTTCAAAAAACAAAATAGCGGGGGTGGGGCAAAGTGGAAAAATGCAGACTCACAAAATTAGTAATAAATTTTGATACAAGCTTAATGATTCTATTTTGCCCCACGTTCTCCTACACGATACATCAGAAAAGTTTGGGTGAAAGATACTACCAAAGTTAGGTTATGTTGTTAGCTGAGCCCGATAGCTATTTGCTTATTGAATTTTCGACCGCGACCGAGCACCCACCTCAGTGTCCAGTTCGCTTGACGTCGGCAGCCGGTTCAACTGCACGAACATAGCCAGCGAACATTAATTCGTTCCACGGGCTGATCACCGTCGAACGTAGGCATACGCTTGACTGTCATCCGTTTCCACAGACAGAGCGAATGCAGAATTATTCATTCAGAGACACACATAAACATGGCACTCATTATCTGGATCGACCCAAGGATTCTCAATACATTTCACGAGCGTGTATCCTCTTACTAGCAATATTTTCTAAATTCTGAAAAAGAGAATTTCTACGAAGATAACTGAATCTAGCATCACTATTCTCGTAAAAAGTTTCTAATTTACATAAGATAAATGTATTTCTTATTCCACATCATTTATCTGCCGGAATATACAGGGTCAATTTATGAAAATTTTCTTGGCTTGACATTCTTGGTAACATAAATTAATAAAATGTTGCATATTTAAAATAAGTAAAAGTTGACATTTTGAGAATCGTGGTGGTTTGCCTGTAGCTTTCTCGGTACTACCACTAGGTAGAAACAAGCAAGGTTCACTAAGCAAGGTTCGAACCTCAGTCCAACGCAATTTCACTCGTTACGTACTACCTTAAGTTGGACAAAACACTGTTGATACCGCAGTATATAAAACAAACAGGAAAAGCTGCCATTCACATATTTGCGTACGGGGGCCACACGAGTAATTGTATTTCGTTTAGAGTTGCGCTCACTGATTTTCGTATTTTCCCGGAACTCCACCACTGTTTGTGAATGAATACGGCTACAAATCTCAAGGAAGCGTGCAATCGACAATGACCAGCGTAGATTTTCCCACCGACAATCACCACTTGATGCCCTGCGATGCATCTAAGTACCGTGTGGGGGTCACGGTGGGTTCGTTACGTTTCCCTGTATCCAGACTCATCAGTTCAAGCCACAAGCCAATTATTACGTGAGCTTTAGGTTCTTTTAACGTATGGACGGTTGAAAGAAAGCATGCAGAAGGTTAATCGTCGTACGCTACGTAATCAATCAGACTCATTCCAGACTATTTCAATGCTATCATTAGCTTTCAATTTGTCGTAACGCAAATGGCAAATGAGCTCTCATTTCATACTATTGTACTACATGTTTTCTCTAGAGACTAACCCGCGAGTCATTAAACTCAGCCGTTTCTCCACCTCGTTGCATTCTGGTTAACTGCATGCTTCGGGGTAGTATTCATTCATGTTCATTAAACTCAAGAGTGGTATATGAATGGTAAAGTAGCAGTTTTGTGGTTCTCATTGTATTGTACAATTTTATTCTATAAAAATTTCAAGGATGATTTATGTCATTCTCTTGTATAATCTACACAACTATGATACGGTGTTACGTAATAGACGATTCCTAAATTTTAATTGTAAAATGTGAAATAGAAATACTAATACATATCCGTATACATTACACAATGTAAATTATCAGTATTACTATGCAAGTACATGCATTATTTTGTCACTATTATTTTTAATAATAACCGTTTGATAGTCGAATATTTTTCATCATCGTTATAGATAAGTTAATTAGATGCTCATTTATATTGAATTAAAAGCTTCTGTTATTTGGATCGAAATGAAAGCTTCTAGAGTCAAGAAATTTTCAAGACTGTTAAATTTGTGATACTAATTTTTTGACAAATATGCACTGGATTATAAAAGAATCGCTGTGAACACTAAAAGTAGTACTTCAGAAACGTAAGGGGTTTATTCTGGTCCACTGATTACAATCGTTTACATATGATAATAAACTTTACATACTTAAATTAAAATTTGAAGAAACTTTATCAAAATTCACAAAATGTAGTTACGAAGTCATAATGTTATGTTTTATATTTCTCATATTAATTCCCAATAGTATCTGCGCGATTATTACCTTTAGAATGAAAATACAAAATATCTCTGAAATTTAAGAGAATAAAGATCAAGTGTACGAAGGGGGTAAAGAAAAAGAGAACGATTTTACATAAAATGTAGTTTCCTGATCGATCGAGCAACACAATATACTCCTTAATGATGCGAAAAAAGAGAAAAACAATTTAAGAGAGTTCAGTATCGGTACTAGCGGAAATACTGTAACACAAGGAAAGTCATCTAGATTTTACGTATTCAGGAGATTTCATTACCCAACACTCAAAAACTAAAGCAAAATTAATGCCATAGTTATAAAATATAATTTTTAACTAGCTATGTTAAAATATAAGTTTTTATGTAGCAGTTCAAACTTGCAATTTATTAAACTGGTTTGTTGATTCTTGCTTTCGTTGTAATGGTCACTGAAAATAATAAAAAAATACTGCTCTTTTCAAAACATTTTATAATGATTTTATTTCAAAACATTTTGTATGATCTTAATTTATAGATTAATTTGAACAAAGATTTCATTAAGGAAAAATTTCGATATTCAATATTTTAGTACTATAAAAGTCTAAATATTTTTTGGACTATTAAAATTTTCAAAAATTCTGAGAGTTCAACGAAATTGGGACCTTTGAAACTTTATACGGGTCCTTTCAACTTATAGAAAAAAATTGGAGGCGTTTTTCAGCAAATGTGTTTTAAATTGCGTATTTTCAAGCAAACATTTTGGGAAACCGACTTTTTTCAAAAAAATGTTACGAATAATGCGAGAAAGTATGCGCTGTTTTAGCGCTACTAGATTTTTATTTAAATTATAAAGACAGAATACGTTATCTGATTGAACTAGAGAAAAAATATGTCGGTACTAGAATTCCCTTTCCCTCTTAACCGATTTCCTTCTTCTACAAGTTAGACAGCCTGAAATAATCAAAATGTATATGTTATTAATTTTTAATGCTAAGATTTGCAATTGAGGATATTCGCGAAGCTTCTGGGGATGGGATTTGTATTTGCCTCAGCGAAAATGTATTAGACGTCCCCCATCCAGATACAGCCCGAGCTGAGCTTGATGGTAAAGGAAGTTGTATCCTGCAGGCGCAACGGGCACCGACGACTGCCCGACGCTACAATAGAGCTCATCCGCCCTTTCTTTGTATTCCTCTCGCTTCAGGCACCGTTATTCCGCTTAAACATGTCCTCCTACGTCCTGTCCTTGGTACATCACCCAAGAGGAAGTGTCCTTTCGTGCTTTTTTTCACGCTGAGATTGCATGATTTCCAGTTGGGCGTAGAACTCAAGGAACATCTTCACAAAAAAATATTTTAAAAATAACGATACATTTGCTCTTTATATTATAGTTTGGAAATATGTAAAACATCGAATACTAATATTTGAATAAAAAGCAAGAAGTATACAATGCATCTAAATATTTTGCAGAAAAGAAAATAGGTAGCCTACTGAACTTTTACTAACTAAACCTCTAAGAAATGTCACTGTCATAACTTACGATCTCTGATGACATCGTATTCATAAATTTTGGAATATATTGAATTATTATTCTTTTAGGAACAAGAGAGTATACCGAATACATTTTTTTGTGAAAGACAAAATAGAAAATTCGTGTACGCATAGCGGTTCCTATAAAACACGAAAACTTCGATGCACGACCCAAGTTTTCTGCAATGAGCCCACACCAAAAATCTATCGCATAGCGAAAAAGCTGGGAACCTCGTTGAGAGTATTCTATTCTGTTTTTCTACTAGTTTTCATCATTTTTCCTTCACCGTCGCTTGTTCCCTGTGCAGCAAAAAGATACCATTTTACTTTTTCCCTCTCACGTGAAATGTTTCTACTATTCTATAAACGGGAGACAAATTTTGAAACACGAGGTGGCATAGGTATCATTCTATTTATGTTTACTATGTATCTCCAGCCCTAGCATAATAAAATAGAGCGGGGCCATCTGGGCACTTCCGGATGGAAAGCCGATCTACTCAGCCGCCAAGCGACCAATATCGTAACCGTATCAGGCTAGCGCGACATTTCGCTGCCCGTCGGCGGGTCGCGTACTTTCACGGGGTAGCCGGATCCGGGAGCCGGCTGGTCCACCATCGGACACCGTTGCCGCCTCCGCCACCACCGCTATCGACCGGACCAGTGTGCGCTGCACCCGGCGGAGCCGCGAGCCATTGGATGTCCGAGACCCCGTTGGCGGCGGCGCGAGCCAGAACGGGAGCGGGGACGGGAGCGGGGGCGGAGGCGGCGGAGGCTGCGGCGGGGGTGCGCTGGTGGCGGCGGAGGCGGGGGCGGTGGCGGAGTCTGCGCGACGGTCGCTGCGCTGTTCCCGCCCCGCGCGCTCAGCCCGCGCCCGGCCCGCCACCCCGTGGACGGACGTGGAAACGGGGAACAATCGATACACAGCTTCACAGAGTTGCCGCCGCACCGCTGCGGCGCTGTCGTCGCCCGCACGCCCGAAAGCCCGGGTGGCAGTCTCCGCCTGCCCAGAGTAGACAGGACTTCCGAGGAAGTTTTCTGGCTGCGTGATTTGGCGAGACAAATTCATTTCATCTTTTTGGTACATTTAATAAATACACATACGTTACTCCTTTGAAATGCGAGCAGGAGGATATTAAAAATCTAAAAATCAAGACAAGGACAATCTTACAATAGAGGTCAGATTCTTACAATAGAGGTACATATTAACGTAGGCATTTTAGTTGGATATTTTCCAATTTTCATTCAGAATTTTACAAATATTTTTGAAGAAAATAAAATTGGGGTATTTATAAAAAAATCACTTTTCTGTTCACTTCGCTTTCAAACAATTTATACACTTCACTCTCATAATAATAATAATAATAATAATAATAATAATAATAATAATAATAATAATAATGAAGAAGAAGAAGAAGAAAGTATGTTGATGCCAAACTTAATGCTATTGAGAAAATGTAATAAAATTAGCGCAAACGACGAGCAAACAATGCAAATAAATGAGAAACAAAAAATACAAATTCATTCGCTTAATTGCAGACACTCTGACCGGTGAAATTCGATACTAATTGTAAAGTAATATGATTTTAATTTATCGTAGTAGATAGGAACGGGACTAAATCGTCAGCTTTTTAAAATCTGGTTCTGGGAAAGAAAATAATTGTGATGAAATAAGTTGTAAGTAGGTAGATGGATTTGTACCTGCACTCGCAATTCTAAACTCGCTGTTTTTAACCACATAATATGTGGTTATTAAACATATTTAACTTGCTGTAAACATTGACTTTATCTGCTCAGTGGCTAGACCTCTAGGTGCATCTAGCATGACCTTCACCACAGTGATGAGGCTCAAGGGCTAGTATGCACAGAGTGCCTCAGAATCAATGTTACGAACTTCTCGAGCATGTGGAGGAGTCGTGAATGATCACTTTTTGCCAACAAACCTACAGTGAAAATTTACTTATAAGTTATATGTAACAATACACCCGTGTTTGCCCCTGATTGTTAGGCAACCCCGCATGCACAATTGACCTGCTGAAATCTGCGCATAGGGAGTTCTCTCAAAATAATGGACATGCCACATGTGTAGCTCCATTGTATGAAATTTCCCTCTACATGTTCATTGAGAAATGTGATGTTCGTCCTCTTTGCATGACCTAGAAGTTTGTAACATGTATGTGCGACACGTGTACAATGTTTATCTTACTAACTGCGTTTGAGCAGACTATGAGCCCCAACGTGCTGAGTCCATTATTGGCGAATAATATGACTGATAGTCGCATCTAGGATCGATGTGACCCATGGGTTCATACGGCGAGCAACTAGTGATACCTGCCCCACGCTGATGCCAGCGTTACACTTCCATGCTCAAGCAGAATTCAAACCCTTAGCCCTTCTGTCCGAGACCGCGCCGGCGTTTTAGCGAAGTGGAGATTCAACGTATCAAACATTTCGGTTTAAATTCTGTTCAAAACTTTCATGCTGGATTCTTATCTTCATGCTGTCATGGTAAGCAGCCTGTTCACAGCTAGTTTTCTATCTATGGGAACAAGGGTTCAAATACCCGTTAATCAACGACAAATGTGAGCTGGACAAAGTGGGTTTATGACAAGCGTTTTGGGTGTTCTGCTTGTTCCACAATTACTCAGTCATTCATATCATTAATCACTTATCCATTATATCATTGCTTCTTCCCAGATACGACTACAAATATAGGTATTTGGATACATAAATGTTAATCACTCACCTGAAAAAATTAATAGACCTTTATGACTTAATAACTTTTGAAGGGCGATAATTTTTAAACTAACCTCATTTCGATTATGTGTGAAAGTTACATTACGGATTATATCTTTTGATAGATTTGACAGGAAAAGTTTCGAAAAAAAGTTTTTCCAAAACAAAATCGTTTACATGGAAGAACTCGCAATCTATAATGTAATTAAACTAGTACATAATTTCTCGAAGAATCCATCCATAAATTTCTAACAATTGAAGTCGACTGCATGTTTTCGCCAGAACTGATTATTTCACTTTGGAATTGCCTCACGGACCTAAAATATACGTCTACGTGAATGCACTCGCTAGGTTTGAACTACAAAACGTGAGATTCTGCAGCCAACACGCTAGATATTTCGCTACCAGGTAGTTTGATATTCCCCAATGCATCAATGAAAAACGTATCTTTATTTTTTGACATTTCAAGGCGTTAAAGACATTAGCTCTGTAGCCGTGTAATTAAATATATTGTGCCTTATCTTTAAACATTTTATATAAAACATTTGGAGGTTTTTTGAGACAATTTTGTTGTATATTAATCGGAAAATATGACGATTTAAGTACAAAATACATAAAACAAGTCACATTTTGAAAAAAATAAGAAAAAGGATGACTTAAAAGATTCTATTAAGGGAAACGTTTTGCTCCAAAAATGTAACTTTTGAAGGGGGAAGTCTAAGAAGATTTGAACTTTTGCAATTTTCAAAATTTAAGAGGTAGTTATGAAAACGAATAATTGTATACCATATTATTTGTAAGGTCACTTTATTTTATTTGAGAAGAATACAAAGAAGACATTTTTTAACCTTTTAAAAGAAAATCTCTTGCAGGTACTTTCGGAAAATTTTTGATTTGACAATTTGACTTAAAGTTACGTGAAAATACTCATTTTTTTTTAAAATTGGACACATCAATTAAAAATCTCATTTTAAAGAGTTCCTTTAATTCTATAAAATAACTTTAACAATGTAGCTGGAGAGAGTAAGCGAAACTAAACTATTGGACATTTCGAATATTCAGAATTCTTAATAAGAATCTGACATATTTATAAGGGCACTTTGCACTATTTGATCGAAAAATTTAAAGAAAAAATTGAGAGTAATTTTCAAGAAAATGTTTAAAATGTCGCAATAGGTTTTACCTAAAGTATTGTATCCTAGTATTTCTCCACACATTTCATGAAACATTCTTCAGCAAAAGAAGTAGTATTTTGCTAAGCCTATGAGGAAGAAAAAGTCACCTTTCAAGAATCCGGGACCATGGAATATGAATTCCTGACGAAAAATAGTTGTTTTTTTTGTAGCTTTACATAACACTTCAAAATACAATTAGTAATATTCGAGAACGAAAAATGGAATACAACTGCATTATTTATCTATTATACGGATAATATAATGAACTAACGGGCGTTGAATTTTGCGTAATTATCACTGCAAAATGGAATGAGTTCACCACAAGAATGGCAGAGCTCTTACAATACCTATATTCACCGGAAGCAACTGCTCTCAAAACAGTATGACATTAACAGATCAGTAAAAGACGTTATAAGATGTACTTGTGAGAGAAGATTGATCATCTGAGTTATATTTCTACGAAACGATGACAAGATAAGAAAATACTGATGTCCTGCAAGAATGGATGTCACAGCCTTCATTACAAATTTATAATAAAATTCCTTTCCATTTAACTATGCATCCTTCTTTGCTTGATACGCACATTGGCGGAAATTTTTTCGGAAAAAACGAAAAAAAAAATCACTGACCAAAACGACATCACTGTAGCAGTCAAATACTAAAATGTGACGACAACTCCTTCCAACAAGGAAAGAATGGAATCGGAAAGTTGGCCATTGTAATAAGAGGAGTTATTTACTTCAACGCAAACGGGATGTGTAGGTGTATTTTCCATACACCGTGCATGATATACGTGGCAAAATGATTTACGAGCTTATCATAACGTGGTATAATAGCAAAGTATGACACATGCCAACATTCATAGTGAAGCAAAGTAGCGCGACGTGCCTTGAACACGTGCCAATTTTTAAAGTTCACTTCAACTAATTCTCTTGAATTGTTCTGCGATATTTCCAGTGTTACTTTCTGTTACTACTGATATTATTAAAAGACGCATATCCGTAGGGGGGGGATTTCTTCAAAAAATACGAAACAGAAAAAAAAAAACTGATGCCGGACATTTACATTAAAAATCGTGCAAAAATATATTTTGCCCTTATATTTACGTTTAATTGAATAGGTTTCTACTATGATTGTACTGTAGTGAAATTGAAATAACAATTAATTACATTACAAAATCTTTTTGTTCCAACCCAACGTTTTAAGGTTTCCCTTACGTTGTCAGATACTGCTTCAGAAAGAATAAATTTTCCATAAGCTACTCTCGCAAATAATAACTGCTTTTTTAAATTTGATTCTTGCATTAATAAAATAACGTTAAGCTGTATTGTATTGATAAATATTCCTAGACAAATAATGAAACTCTTGAGCACAACTTTCATTCATCCATGAACTATGTATGCTATAAGGGCACATATTTTACTTATAACACGTCCGTAAAACATAATTTGCTCTATATTGTTGCAACAAACAGTGTTGCATCATAATGTTGCAAAGTCCCAACTTGCTACGATTCGATACACTTATGTAGTGAAATTATCTGTGTCCGCCATCGACGTGTTAAGTTGAATGAATTGTGGAGAATAACATGACCCAGCTGAACCTGCACTTGCGAGAAACTAAAAGAAAAATATTTTTATTACGAAAGCAAAGCTACCATCACAAATAATTTCACAATTAATAGTGAGATAAATCACGGAATTCATCTTAGGTTTTCAGAACTCATAAGATTTGTATCAACGGCATTTACTACATCACTTGCAGTGATAACAAACGCATTTCGATTCCTCCAACAGTTTCCCCATTATGCGACGTACACAATTAGTGACGATGCTGACTTTAAACAACGTATATGATTCTTAATTTTAATAATGATGTGACGAATACACTAATTATAATTTATGCTGTATACTTCTAAAAGACTAAATTTGCCTCCAATATGTACTGTATGGAAGACCAGGACTGATTCACATCGGTTGGGAGTTAATACTTTATAACACAACTTTAGATTACTTTTGACATTAATTGTGTCAATGGAAACAACATTCATAATCAAATCATTTATTAAAAATGTACCAATTGACTCCACTTAAGAGATCTTGGAGTAACTTGGCTAGCTACTTCCGTAAGGGTGTAGATTTAATTGCAAAGGTATCATTTTTCAATGCGATCTTTAAATAAATAAATGCAGTTACTCACTGTTTGGACGTACAGAACATCCTCGCCCATTGTCAATTACAGCAGTCTTGGTGGTCTGAAAATTAAGTATTTGAAAATCAGCCTTTAATGTGATTTAATTTCCCTCTTAACTCCTTTTTATTAAAAATGTTTGTCTTATTTTGAAAATTAAGTATTTTCATTTAATTGTTAAAAGTTGCACGATTAAGAGAACTTAAACTTGCGATAGAACAAGGCAAAGTTGGCGGTTTAAGTTACAAAGAAGAAAATATCTTTAAAAATGATAATTTTTTACCAAACGAAACTTCAACAAATGATAAATTAACGATACAATCACTTCCTGATTGCTACACCAAGTCGACCTTATTGTAAGGGGAAGGACAGAGAGAACACTTCCCCTTGCAAAATGTTCCCCATCGCTCCTCTACCCTGACCGGCGGCGAGCTACCCTGACGGTCGACTACTATAGAAACTGGCTACAGTACGCCGGCGGCCTCACCTATACCGCTCGCCCATGTCGGCTCACGACCGGAGGACGGGCCCACACAGTGAGCCCGCTGCGTTAACATGGAGTGGGTCGATACACGAACCCAAAGTAGAGCACCTAACTAGAAATACCATGGAAATGTTCTCACTTTTTACTTTCTCGCTACAGAGTAGTGAGAAACTTACGTAATGATGCACACTAAAACAGCGAATTTTCGGCGGAAAAACTTATTACAGGGTCCTCGAAACGAAAAAAACTGATAAATCCAGTTGATAATTTTACAATTTTTAACACGTAGAGTAGTCACAATCCATGTTTTGTGGGTCCTTGACGCCGAAAAATTGAATAACGGAAAAACGTCCGTCCTCCGGGAATGCCCTTCGGCCCATCCACCCATCCGTTCATGTGTCAGTCAGCCTGTCAATCAGAGTATCAGTCAGAGTATCAGTCAGCGTGTTCGTCTGTCTGGCAGTCAGTCTGCGTCAGTCTGGCAGTCAGTCTGCGTCAGTCTGGCAGTCAGTCTGCGTCAGTCTGGCAGTCAGTCTGCGTCAGTCTGGCAGTCAGTCTGCGTCAGTCTGGCAGTCAGGCTGCGTCAGTCTGGCAGTCAGTCTGCGTCAGTCTGGCAGTCAGTCTGCGTCAGTCTGGCAGTCAGTCTGCGTCAGTCTGGCAGTCAGTCTGCGTCAGTCTGGCAGTCAGTCTGCGTCTGTCTGGCAGTCAG
>BLKR01012832.1:0-15847 GCA_011170035.1 Teleogryllus occipitalis | reverse complement strand
AAATATACCGGTCTACGAGGATTGGGTTGGTGTGTATGTCCATTTATGTTAGAAATTTACTAATTTGTTGGGGTGTTAATTTAGAAATAACACCAAAGCCTTTCTGAATTAATATTCCACCGACTTCAGTCGGCTACTATTCATTTATTTAAATCAATTTTTTATCTTTCTTTTCTAATAATTTTTAATAAAACTCCTTTCTTATTTAAATTTACTCTTTTAACCTAATGAATGATGGCCACCGAAACTTTCATACTTAATTCTTTTTATAATCTCTCTCTTAATTTCACTTATTTACTAAGACATTCTTGGTCTTGAACTGTTCAATACGGCAAAGTTTTAATTCTTAATTACTTAACATATCTATTGCTGAGAAAACACTGCTTTCTTGGCGATGAGAAGTTTCATTTGTCGATTAAGCGCCGTCCATTCCACTATTACTTAAAAATCCAACTAATTTCGTGTCAGCACAAGTTTTTTCAACGTCTGTCGTCCTAATTCTATTTGTACCTTCGCGACACAATTTCGCCGTGGGTCCGTCTATAATCACGTTCATTTTTCTACTGTTAACTTCATACAATTCGTGTAAATCATTTATATCGGATCACGGCATATTCTAAATTAAAATTTTTACAAACAATTTCTTGTGCCAGTCACGGCCACACGTCCTACCTCCATCAGATCGAGACAAATTCTGACGCAAAATTTTCATCTATCTACCCAGCTTGTTTCTGCTCTTCACATGTTCTAATTGTTACTGCCCGAGTCCGATGCTAATTTGTCACCGGTAACTAAGCTATCGAAATTTTCTTATCTACACTAACAATGGAACTTTTATTAATGTAATTTATTATTTTTTCTAATATTTTAAATATTTTCTCAAACTCTTCTTTCTTGCTGTTTAATGACGGCTTCTGTCCCCAATGTCTCATTTCTATTTATTTTTCTTCGTATTTTCCCTTTTCTGGCATTCTGTCAACATTTTTATTTTTTTCCCCAAAATACCCAATAAGTATTTTAACCTACCTCAATATAAAATTTAGCAGAATGTCGAAGTGTACCTTAGATTCACAGTCAATTACTTCGAAAAATAAAACATCTCGCTTACTGCCTATACGCAAGGCGCAATACAAGCTACACGATAAAAATATTTATGTTTTGGGATCTCTGCATTTTTCACCAACAAAATGAGTGCCTAGATATTAATAAATAACCCTCTTTCAACTGTGACTACACAGGCCCACGCTCAAAATATTTGTATCGCCAAAGAGCTAATCTCTCCACATATTCCAGAAAAAAATTGATGCAGAACAAATTAAAACATGTTTGTATTTAATGCGTTCTCTCTAAATGTGAAGTACTTAATATGAATGTCTATAAGAGACCATTTGCGCTTCAGAGACACGTCCACCAATGACAATGGTCGGCAAACGAAACATTGAATAACTTCAGCGTCAAATGAGAGTGTAGGCTTCTTCACGCCGCGACCTTCCTCGCCATGCCAGTGGCATTTCGCTCCCGGAAGGCCGCAGCATGACGGCCGAAACGTTCAAGGCAAACTGTCCAGGGCGCGACGTCTCCCGAACCAACAAGCATCTATTTATTTATTTATTTATTTTATGTCAAAAAACAGTGAAAACTGTGTATGACGTGCTATGGGAAGAAGTGAATTCTGTGCACGTTTTCAAAATTCTCTGATCCCTACACTAAGTCATATACTACTTGAATTTTCAATTAATTAAAAAACGCTCCGATGTAATAAAATCTATTTTCAAGGATAAATAAGCAATAAATTTGGGGCTCTTATCCATTATGTTCTTCGTCAAGGAATAATACTTTCTGCCCCGACAACATGGAAACAATAATTTGAATAACTATATATCCCACTGAATTCTAGAAGTCGTACTCAGATAATGAAGTTAACATTTATGTACAGAAGCAAAACAAGGGGCCATCTGAGCTCTGAGCTCATTGGAGCAGGGAAACTGGACGAAAAGCCTGATCGAGATGGAGGTCATTGACTCAGAAGCTGCGATACAATACTTGCTACATATTGTTTAGGATTATACAATCCAAATGGTAAATACATTATTAATCTTATTACAAATTATTATTAATCTTAACTTTTGTGTCACTTTCCATTGTATCTGTGGAATAAAATTCTCTAATTGTTTTAAAATGTTTTGTCCATTTTATGAGTATAGAAAATAAACCGGACATTGCAGCGTGGCGTTAGTGCCCAGTGTTTTACAGTATCCAACCAGGAACCCGTGATGTCTGGAATTCGCTTAACCTCCGTAACTTCACGGTGCGTAGTTTAGGAATTCGGCTAGTGACGCCGGTTCAATCATTCAAATCTATTATGCCCAACTTGTTGCCATCTGATTCAAACTTCTACACATTTTCATCATTTTATTTAAATCGTGGGATCCTAATTTTTGTATTTCAATGTGTGGTAACCTTTTACAAATTTTAACAAAAAAATTAAGATTAGACCGATTTCTATGACGTAGAATGTTTCAAACTTCATACCAATCAGTAAGTAACCACCTAAATGCAATATAACAGCGTCATGAAAATATATAAAATGGTAACCATTCGTCGTATTTTAAGAATACAAGTTACGTAAATAAATATATGACTAGAGATAACCCGTTAATATTGGGAATAAATCTAACTTCTATGTTTACCCTGGCAATACCAATGTTTAAAAGATCCCATGTATTACCAATGAAGGGTTGACCGCTTGAATTTTGATATTTTTTGATGATTTTGATAAATTAATACATTGAAATCAACATACTTATTAGATTTGTCGCTCAGTAAATGAAAGAAATATCGACTTTTACTCAATATTTGACAAATGATAAAACCTATTACATTTCCATTTTTAAAAAAACTATTACATTAAAATATATTACATAAAACAAGAAAAATATCAATATCTAAAAAATTGAAAACTAAAAAAATTAAAGGTCATCGCTGTTCATTAGAGCCGCCCCTTTTGGTAATGCTAGAGTTCATTATAATAAATAATTTTAATTCTTTAATACTAATTTACAGTTCTTCAATTTAGAAATTTTATTTATCAAATTCTTTGAATATACTTTAGCACCTCCCTGCAAACTGACTATGTTGGAGAATAGCCGTTTTTATTATTTAATTTGTTTTACTAATAATTTGACTCAAACTCCTTTTGATTGTTGCCCCCACGTAAGAAATAATTATTGCATGCAATTTTAAAGCTCATTCATGCCGAACATTATTTTATTCCGATTCAATTTTCATGAAGGGTTAAGAACATAAAATGACCGTGTAACAATTAAATCAGACGAGGTTTATCTCGAGAAATGTTGTACCAAGATGGTGTAGCTGTTGTAATTAATGCGCCGCATTTTAATCTTGAAAATGGATTGTCACCCAGTACAAATATTTGATTCCATCGGCCTTTCGTTATCCAGATGCCCTAACTAAGCTATAGAATCGAACATTTCATTCGGAACAATTTAACGAACGTCTAGCGATCAGCATTCGTATAAACGACACAAGTGTTCTCGTAAGCGCATTACTGAAATCAAATGCTTGTGCGTGCAGTATTACTTCCATCAATATATTGTATTTTTTAATATTAAAGAAAACGAAACACGTAAAATATGTTATAGACTCAGTCCTATGCTACAGCTCTGCTGAACAGCAGCATACATGGGCGCTTGAACGGTTGCAGTGAATTTTGCTTCGAGTTTTTATTTACACTCATATTTGCAAATAATATAATACGCATTACTTACAGTTTTTCTCCTACAAACACTTTTGAAGCTCTCTCAGGTGCAATAGGAATTACTCCACACAACCAAAACGAAACCCCAGTTTTCAACCGTCAGTTGTGAAAAAGTACTTCATGGTAAGATGGCCTCATGTCCGTGCGTTCCACTGCGCTGAAATAAAGTGAGAAAATGTTGCTAGCATCTGCCGCTGAGGACAGGAGCGCTGCCATCGCGATACTCCCGTAAGAAAACATAAGAGCTTCCAAATAACGATGGATTATTTACGATATCTATCTTGTTGCAATGACAGTAATTTCATCTAATTGACTACTTATTTATTGTTATTCGTAGTAAATAACTATTTTCATTTGAATCCATTTAATACAGCTACTCGATACTATTCTATCCGTTAGCGTTGCACTGTGGGAAATATAGGAGACGCTGAGAAAGAGCGCAAATTTCAAATCATAAGGGTTATAGTGTTAAACATTGTTCCTGCGGTGAAGATTTACAGTGGTGTGTGCATGCTTTAGGGCTTTACCAAACTAAGAAGCCAATCTGCAAACTATTGATAGAATTTTAACAATTGGTCAATAATTCATTGTTCTATTAATGATTCATGGTTCGAGCCTATGTACATTGGATTTTATGTTTTGTATGCCCAACAAAATGAAATATTAAAAGGAAGTCATTTGTCAACTTCTTCCACACATTCTTAATCTTTATATGAATTCTGTGTAATTGTGAATTGAAAAGTGACTTATTATTTTAATACCTGCTTTCTAATCATATCAAAACTCCTAAACGGATGATAATTTTGGATGCAAATACTATAATATTGTTTTTAAGAATAAAAATATATGATATTTATAAGTGCTAGGCCCAGCCAGTCGTCCCTAAACCAACATTTTCTGTAATTTTGTTTTCAAACAATTACCACATTTTTTTAGATCAAATCCAAAGGAGAATAATTTTCATTTGAATTACATTTTATATTTGCAATTAATAATAAAAAATATTACTTCAAAAACATTTACAAGTAGGGTGACAGAACAGATAGTGATCTTTCCCCTGAAATCGTTTCAGAAACTGCTCTGATTTTTCTTTTCAATTATGATTTATTTCTAACTATTAAAATTTCCTAGTTTTGTAAGAACATCTTACGTTTTGTATTTCATGATAATTAACGAAGATGTTATTTCAAAAGCGTTAATGGATAGGATGTCTGAATAGAAAGTTGCCCTATCCCTGATATCCTATCTGAATCTTCCTCTAATTTGTTATTTCAATTGTGATTAGTTTCCAAGTATTAGAACCTTCTAATTTTGTTGTAACTTATTACATTTTATATTTCAAAACAACATTTATACAATGTATGATTTCAAAGCATTTATGTATTTCTGAGCATACAGGAAACATAAAAAGTGAACACAAATAGGGTTGTCTGAACAGAAAGTGGTTCTCCTGAAATACTTTCTGGTTCTTCCTTTGATTTGTTATTTCAATTGTGGTTTGTTTCCAATTAATAGAACTTTCCAATTTTTTTGGATAATGTTACGTGGATCATGTGTTTCAAAGTTACATTTACACAATATAAAATTTCAAAAACTTTTATGAATATCTGAACATTTAGGGTCTCAACGCACATGGGTGTGTGTGACCACAAAGTGGTTCTTCTGAAATCATTTCTGGTTTTTCTCCTTATTTGTAACATCAGTTGTGATTTGTTTCCAACTAATAGAACTTTCCTATTATTTTTGGATCATTTTCCATTTTATTTTTCAAAGTAACATTTAAACAAAATAAAATTTCAATGGGAAAATATTTGAAATCCTTTGTGGTATTCAATTATGGTTTATTTTCAATTATTTGAACTTTATAGTTTTTCGAGAATATGTGAATAAGATAACTACAGGAATATATAAAATATGAAAATATAAAAGGAATATATAAACTTCAAACAACAAATTATGACTGTTAAAGCAAACTCAAATTGTTTTAGTCTAGAAATTAAGACAAAAACTTTTTAGACCTCTTACTTCTAAATTATATTAATAAGTTGTTAATTACGAGTCCCGTATCATCTTTATACTAATGATATCAGTTGATGCTGTCGGTATCCATACTTTCTCTTACTTACTGACGCCTCTCGTTGTAAATCTATTTCTGTTTACGATTCCTCTGTTGCAGGAAACTTCTCGTCAGTGAACATCTTTAGCAGCTTTCATGAAAAGTTTCCGAAACAAGTGGTAATGCTCTAGGCGACACCATATTTGCACCTTTTTAATTTTAAAACAGGTGTCAATATACTTGAATCAATGCGATATTTCGTGTGAATAGCAACACAGAAGAGCATAAAATCATCAATGTTGTTGGACATTTTGATGTCCAATATTGATGTCGATGTTGATGTCGATAATATTTTGATGTCGATACTTTCAATAACGATTTGTAGTTTATAATTCACAGTTTCAAAAATGGGAAATAATATAATTTTTTTATCATTTTGAAAAATATTTAATAAATTATATTTTACCATAATTCACGATTATATTCCATGCACAAAATGTATTTTGCTCATTATGCCAAAAGTACTATTGTTTACTCTCTGGCATTATGTAGAGTACCCACATTGGGTGCTAGAATAGGAAAAAAATCGTTGAACTGGTCAACTGTCACTTTTGATGGGACACGCACACGCCACTCACAGGGCAGAGTGGGGAAGTTGAACGAAGAATTTCAATTGGTTGTTTTAAGAAACCTTGAACCCCTTAGGTGACTCATGGACAACGTGATAGCTTTCCGTGGCTCGATTCCGGGTTCGAAACACACTAGAGCTCCGACCATGAGCGCTCTACCTAGTCCACACCACACTAGACCTGTAGTTTACCAGTACAATCGTCTCGTCTTTGATTTTTAAATCTTTAGATTATATCCTTTGCAAGTTTCGTTTAATTGATGAATAGACCTCTGTAAGTCGTCCTGACTTTCTTGGATTATAATCTGATCATCTGCGAATAGGAGTGTATTTAAATACATTCCATTTTTAAGCTTAATTCGTAGGCTAATTTTGTTCTTCCATTCTCGAATGACATCATCCAAGTATATGTTAAACAATGTTGGGGAAAGGCTACATTCTTGGCGAACACCTTGGTTTGTTTTTATTTCTGTTGAATATTTTCCTTCTAGTTCTCAGATTACGTAAGTATTCTTGTACAGAGATTTAATGTTTATTATTAAGTGGTGTGGGTAGCCTTTTCTCATAATTTCCCATCAAGTAGAGCGTTTTAATTTATCGAAAGCTTTTTCACAATCGATGAGAGCTAAATGTGTCTCTAGATTAAATTCCTTACGTTTTTCTATTAGTTGTCGGATGATAAAAATATTATCTGTACAGGAGTGTACTTTTCTAAAAAAAATTTTCTTCTATTATTAAAATATCAGAGATATTAACATGCCATTTATTTACAATTTTTGCATATATTGTATAGCATGTGGATAATAAACTTATCTCGCTATAGTTGCCAGAGTCGCCTCTTTTCTATTTTTTAAATAAGGAAATCACTTTTGCTTTTTGCCATTCTTCAGGGAACCTGCATTGCTTTCAACATAAATTTAATAGGTAGATAAGTCTTAGTTTTAACAGCAAACCTCCATATTTAAATAGTTCGACATTTATTTCGTCAAGTCCTGGAGCTTTTGAATATTTTAGTCCCGTTATTGCTGTTTCTAATTCTTCTAAATCAATGTCATCTACCGAAACTTGTTCAGCCATTTCACATAGGATATTTTAATCATCAGGGTTATACCATAAATTTTGATGTTAAACCCTTTGACATTCTTTTATAATTTTCAAATTAGCTGTGTCTTTTAATTCACTATTTATATGCCTACAAACTTTATATGCCAGCTGTTGTCTGTCACGAATGTAATTTTCTAATTCGCTTATAAATCATTCCCATGCTGAGTGGTAAGCTGGCGATATTTCTTTTAACTTTGTATACTCTCCATGTTCCATCGGTGTTCATTTGTAGATGCTTCTTATATGCTATTTTTTTGTGTAATGGCTTGCTCTATCTTTTCGTCCCATATTTTAAGACCTTTTCGTTTCCTAATTTTTTTTTATTTTCTAAAGCTTCTCGAGCCGCGTCGTTAACTATGGTTTTGATATTTACCCATTATTCTTATAGATCGTCGCCAGTGATATCTTCAATCTTCTGTGATATTCTGGTTTGATACATATATTTTCTTACACACCACAATGAATCAATATAATTTAGATTTAAATTAAAAGGCACTTTATTATAAAATATTATTTAAATAAATGAATGTATGATGTTCAAATGTCACATTTCCTCTTGTTTCCCCTAACTAGCCATACTTAGTGTCGTATTTTGTATCATTTTATAAATTAAATAAACTAATTAGCAATTTTTTCTCAAAGAAATGATATCGGATCGCACAATTACATTTGTAGCGTGAAAGAATCGCTGCAGTAGGGTTATTTCACATCGACAGATGGCTCAATGGTGAAGGGAGCGTAGCGAAATTTGTATGGTCAGACGAGCACGTCTGATGGGCTGAGCCTCGCCAGCTAATATATGGCACCATTGATTAATTGATTGACAGATTGGTCATTTAAATTTCTAAAATTGATGAATAAATTGCATTGCGAAAAATATCTAGAAATATCAGACTTGTATTGATTGATTGATTGATCTCTTCGTGTTTCCAGGGCGCGTCAACTGTTATGGTCATTAGTCCCGTTAGTGTAGTGCATGTTTTTTCTCGGGAGATGTCGGTGATCTTCCCCCGCCGGATGGCGAGATCCGGCGCCGACCTACCGTCAGCTAGTGAGGTTTCCCCCTACCCAGGACTCTCCCACCAACGGGGCACCGCCTCAGCCGGGACAAGCTCTAAGCTCCCGACCGGTCTCCCGAAACATGTGGTAGTGTAGTGCATGTTAGTGGGTGTGTGTAAGGGGAGAGGATACAAGGAAGAGGAAGAAAAGATCGCGCGCGGTCCGTGGCCCGCTTGGTAGGGTACTGCTCCGGCATTCGCCTGGTGTTGATCGGAGAAACCACGGAAAACTACCGATCAGAGCAGCCGGCCGCTAGAATTCTCCTCCAGACAGCGACTGAATTCGACCTAGCTGAAAAGCTAATGTCGAAAATCCCGCCGCCGTGGGGAGTGGGAACCTAGGACCTCCCGGTCAGAGGCGCTGCAGTGACATCAGTTGATGGATGCACTGAGCTACCGCTCCCGGTCCCTCTGACCAGAAAGTTAGGCATAATACCAGAATTGTTCCCTGGCCGGTATGATAGTGTTGGGTCGGTCAAGGTCAAAACCCAAAGTGGCAATTTTGTGCGCCACGTTAATAGGTTGTGCCCGTTGCTTTTTGGCAAAGTGAACAGCTAATGATGCACGTATTCATTCCACCTAGATTTAGCGTACTCTAAGTTGCATTAAAGTAGGTTAGGTTGTCATTGGTCTCTATAACTAGATTGATTTTAAGTACAGTGTATAGTTTCTTTGTTGTAATTGTATGGTTTTCCCTTTTGTAATACTTTGTTAGTTGTAATGGTCGTGTGTTTGTTGCCACTATTCTTCGCTCACACATCCTGGGATCAGACCCGCCACGCTCGGCATTTGTCCTCTAAACTATTGTGACGTATTGTACTGCTACACAGAACGACCGGCGGTGCACGCCGCGTCATAGGGGATTAGAAGGGAGGCAGGGCCCAGGGCGGTGCGGAGACGAGCTAGGCTCGTACGGCAACTCATATGTTGGGACACCGTGATGGAACACTGCTTCCACGGGTGACTGAGGTCGCCGGAGCTGTATGCTGTGTGCGTAGGCTCGCTGAGGAGTGGCGCGGGCCACTAGTCAGACATTGCATTGTTAAGGATCGCTCCTGCGATCGGGAGAGTAAAAGTCTATCAGAGCTATGACCAACGTTTAATTAATTACTTGTACATATTGTGAATAAACATGTGTGTATATATATTACACATATATTTACATTACATCTTTGAAGCTCGTGTCTGTGATTGCTGTGTATTCCCACGACGTCACACTACGTTCAGTTGAAGGTTGGTCGCCCTCGGCTGTGCTTCACTTGTCTCTCCCACGCACTCCTGATCCGGGGCTCGTCATTTTTTGCGCGTCTTTTTTTGTCGTGTAGCATGTAGCTTCGCGTATCTTAATGGCTCATAACGAGCAATCTTTAAAAGCACTTGCTGGAAACCCTCTAGACTGTGTTATCACTGATGGAAAGCTAAGGCCAGAATGCAACCTTTTGAAGCACGCAGACATAATGTAGTAACCTGTCACACGTGAGTTTAAATTCAAGTATGAAGCATATTGTCTCTCAAGTAAGTTGTACATGCGTAGTCTTGTCCTGTCCGCTTACGTCGACTCATGTCTGAAACTGTTTATAACTTTGAAGAATTGCTTACAATATCACTTCGAGTTGAGGTCATTCTCAACTGCCGACCAATGGTCAAGCCTTCAGATGACCCCAATTACTTCGATTACTTGATCCCCGGCCACTTTCTAATTGGAAGGCCACTTACGTCTCTTCCAGATCTAAGTGTACTAAGCGTTCGTGTTCTTCGCCTCTCCCACTGTCTGCTCTTCATTCTAGGCTCTGACTCGTCATACTCGGTTGATTGATTTTGATTGATTGATTTTTTCGTGTTTCCGGGCGCGTCAACTACTTCGGTCATTAGTCCCGTTAGTGTAGTGCATGTTTTTTTTTCGGGAGATGGCGGTGATCTTCCCCCGCTGGATGGCGAGATCCGGCTCCGACCTACCGTCGGCTAGTGGGTTTTCCCCCTAACCAGGACTCTCCCACCAACGGGGCACCGCCCCACTCGGGACAAGCTCTAAGTTCCCGATCGGTCTCCCGGAAGATGTGATAGTGTAGTGCATGTTAGTGTCAGTGTGTGTGTAAAGGGAGAGGATAGGACAAGGAAGAGGAAGGACAGATCGCGCGCGGTCTGTGGCCCGTTTGGTAGGGTCCTGCTCCGGCATTCGCCTGGTGTTGATCGGAGAAACCACGGAAAACTACCGATCAGAGCAGCCGGCCGCTAGAATTCTCGTCCAGACAGCAGCTGAATTCGACCTAGCTGAAAATCCTGCCGCCGTCAGAACTCGAACCTAAGACCTCCCGGTTAGAGGCGCTGCAGTGACATCAGTTGATGCACTGAGCTACCGCTACCGGTGTCATACTCGGCATTTGTTCTCTTACCCGAGTTCAGTTCACGACTTGACACCCTCATTTGCACTGTTCTTCGTCTCTGTAATCGCGTTTCAATCCTCGGCATTTGTCCCTTCACCTATGTTCAGGCATTGACAGTCAGTCTGGTTTTCGTGCCTGTCACCCATTCCCATCCCCACTCCAATTCTTATCCGATTTTATAATTTATTAATGTTTTAGGATCACTAGAATTAATTTTGTAGTATTTCTTTATAAAAAACACTTTTCACAAAACAGCTACTTTATCCACATACATAATATCTTATACATACATACATTTATTTGAACTGCAATTGGGTATGACCCGGTGGCAGTTAAATAACAAGAATTAATAATAATAATATTAATAATAACAATAATAATAAAGGAGTACAGTACAAGTCGAGGATGCATATATTCATACTATCACTAATATTAAATATTTTAACAATTATTTCAACTCTGTCGTGATATCCAATAATTATATGTTGGTGATGCTAAAATTTGATACAAGCTACATAACTATTGACTAAATTAGATTTTTTAATTCATTGATCGCGTTCACTACACTTCACTTCACTACACTACACTGTTTTGCTTTGAATTACACTGACCAGCACTTCACAGCACTTACTCATTTAATATCTATTACTCTCATCTTGTTCTAACTTATTTCTAAAACTTCGGACACAGAGGAAAAGCTTTGAAAATTGCTACGGGTAAACTGTTCCAATCTTTAATTGTTCTGTTTCAAAAGGAAAATTTCCCAAGATCTGAATTTTGTTTCCTTGTTCTAATTTTGTGGGTGTGATCGCTTTGGCCGAAATAATTTGGTTTTTCTAGTCTAACCTGAATTTCCTTCCAAGCTGGTTGATCTATTTACGATTTATAAAGAGCGCATGCTGCACTTTATGCTGCAATTAAAGGCTCATATGCCTAGAGTATGTATATCCTTATTGTGACGTACTAGAGTGAAAAACACAGACGACTGTTCTGATTGATATATACAATATATTTACAGAATTTTTACAATTAATGTACAATGATTATGATACAAAAATCTGGCCCCTTGGCAACCTTTCAATTCTCTTAGCCGCGAAACCCCGCGACCGTCCCCTAGGCCTCGCCCAGAACCACTGCTTCGGAAACAGCAAAAAGCGACGCGAAGTGCGAAGCTGTCGGACATAGAGTCCCGTAACTACACCAGTTACATGTCTTGTCGCCAAACCGATCTTCGACCCGAAGATCACGTGCAAGGATTGCACTGGAGATACCTCTCGTCTTTCGACACCCAGCGTATCCCGCGAGGCTCGTGTCGGCGCGGCCTTAAATATCCGACGGCTCGCCCCCACCCTACAAGCGGCGGGCGTCGTACGGCTCGCTGGCCAGCCTTTCCAGAGCTACAACCGACATCTCTTAGACTCGCATCACGAGCGTCCTTTTGAAGGAAATTCCAGCCGGGATTCCTAAGGGCTTTTCCAACCGGCGCGGCGTGGCGCCGCCACCCTCCACCCACATCCGGCTTAACGCGGGTTTCCCCGAAGCGGCCCGACGCACCGGCGCCGGACCAGGCGACGCTACAGACCCTCCCATGCCGGGGGGTGAGAATTTTTTTTCGCAGCAAAATATGCCCAGGAAAAAAATTCTGCTAAGTTACCTGGTCGTGAGACCTCTACATCCTAATTTTTATATGAACAAGAACATAATTATACCAAAATATCAAACCCTATTTAATCGAAATGTGTGAAATAAATCTCTGGGCTGTCCCCCCTCCCTTTTCACCTAAGCTATGTTGCCAGTACATTTAAACCTTACTCCTATATACATAAATATACATAAGTATTCTTGACGCATCTTGAATTACATATTATCCTGAAATACAAACATTTACTTTACATTGAAATATTACATAATAATTCTTGACGCATCTTGAATTACATAAGATCCTGAAATACAAACATTTACTTTACAGTGAAATATTACATAATTGTGGAATTCGTTACATACATCATGTGCCGTTCTTAACTGAATTTATTGACACATGTATGTATCTACATATAAAAATATCAAAAAAAAACAAGAAAACAATTTTACCCTTGAATTTACAAAATTATTTACATAGAATTTCACCGACATTTATACATGTCATGAACGTGCGTGTTCCCTATTCTCGCCGGTGGATCAATTCACATCATCAAACATGCGACTAAGCGCATCTGCGTTAACCTATTCTGAGCTGACCTGTACTTACAAATGACCGTATTCAGAGCGTCGCGAAACTCCGGTTCGACCTCAGTCCCGCTCAGCATTTCTTCCGCGTCAAAGTCGCAACAATCCAATTTAAGCGCATAGCGATCTAGCGCGTGTTCGTCACCTGCGTCTGTCACAGTCGTAGAACTAAGCACATTCAAGTACTCTGTCCGCTGGTGGTATCTCTTAAGCATATTAATGTGATAGACGCGGGGTTCCTTCCGCCCCGGCATCTGGACCACATAGTTATGTTCCGAAATTTTCTCGCGAATCTCGCCCGGCCCTATCCACTGAACCGCGAGCTTCCGCGTCCTGTTAGGTGCGAGAACCAACACCTTCGCGCCTATCTCGAAAGTACGTGAGACCGCCTTCCGGTCATACCACACTTTACGTTTCTGCTGTTCTTCAGCCATTCTATTGTGAGCTAGGTCACGGGAGCGTTTCAAACGATTGATTAATTTGAATACATGCTCAACTACAGAATTTTCTTCACCTTCCGCAGTCCCCGCAAGCCTTTCATAAAGAAGTGTCATGGGGGTACGGAGATTCTTCCCGTACACCAATTCGGCAGGAGAGAAACCTAATGATTCGTGCACACTCGTGCGCAACGCGAACATCATAGCGGGAAGCTGGCATTCCCAATCCGTCCCTGCCTCCAAACACAGAACCTTCATAAGCCGGTTCATAGTTCGATGCATTCTTTCGACTGCGTTTGATGGAGGATGATACGGCGAACTTCTCACCAGTTTAATGCCAAACCGCTCGGCGAATTCCGCTGTCAAAGCACTCGTGAAGCAAGTGCCCTGGTCGGTTTGCAATTCGCGTGGAAATCCTATTCTACTGAATAATTCTAGTAATGCCTCAATTACAGTGACCGAAGTTAGGTCCCGCATCGGAATAGCCTCGGGATACTTCGTGGCTAAACACATCGCCGTTAAAATAAACTTGTTTCCGGTGACCGATTCTGGAAATGGGCCACACGCGTCGACATTCACTTTCTCGAATGCCTCGCCCGTTATAGGAACAATTTTCAAAGGCGCGCGAAGTTTTTCGCCGCTGTTTCCTACTCGTTGGCAACTGTCGCAACTACGCACATAGTTTTCAATATCCTTATAGCAATTCGGCCAGAAGAAATATTTGGCCATGGCATCTTTGCTTTTTGTGACCCCCAAATGGCCGTGAGCAACTTCATGACAGAGTTTTAAGATCGTGCCACGATACACCCGCGGTATTACTAACATAGTGAACTGCTCTCCGCGCTTACTATGCCGGACACGAAACAATAGGCCGTTTTTCATAACATAATCGCGCCGATCCGTCTCGGGTCCTTCCGCACGCTCAATCAACGGCGCGAGCTCCTTGTCTTGCCTCTGAGCTGTAGCAAATTCGGTGGGGTCCAAACGAGCCAAAGCAATGCTACCGAAATCTAATTCAGATTCCTGATAGTTTGATTCTGAGTTGCCCGGGGCGTCGACCTCGCCCTGACCAACTCTATTGTCATCCTCGGTTTCCTCCGAAGCGGTTACCTGGAACGCGACCTGCTCTCGGTCGTTTCCCGTACTCTCGGCTTGCTCTACCGCCTCTATTGTCTGCGGCGCGTCGCCCGGCGCTTCGTTTCCTGCATTGTCTGCACCCCGGGTCCCCTCTGCCCTTACGCGCTCAGCAACTGCTTGCGCCCTAGTCCGCACAGCGCAGATAGGCTGTGGTTCTAAGAAACCTTGTTTTATTTCCTTCAAAATCGTAGCAGAACGATTACTAAAAATGTAATAAGGCAAGTCGCAGTTCTTCGCGACTGCGGCCTCTGTAACAAGAGTACCGAATGGCCCTACAATCTCTACCTTGGCTACCGGTAGGTTTTTCGGCGCTTCGTCCAGGGGCTGCTGAACCCATACGGACTCGCCGGTATATTGTGTCGGCGTGACGTGCTTTGCGTTGATGACGTCGATCGTGGCCCCCGTGTCACTGAGACAGGTGACTGTTTCGCCGCAAATTTTGGCAAGAAATGTGTGTGGAGACAATAACTCTGGCGCACTAGCGTCGGCCACGTGACACATCTTCTCGCTAGGTTTATTGTTATGTTGAGGACAATATCTTTTTATGTGACCTGGTTTTTTACATAAGTAACACGTCCGTTCTTGCGGCTTCTCGAACTCCGCGTTACTAGCTACCTTCGGCACTGCCGTTTTGGAAGTGGTCGGCGCGCTTTCCGTCGCCTTCGGCCATTTCCGTTCGCCTGTCTGCTCTTTATTGCCGAACCGCGAGAAATCCTTCTTATATCCGCTAGCCCGGTTGTTTTCGTAGGTGTCCAGCCTTCGTGCCAAATCTTGGGACGCGGAAACCTCACCCCACACATCAATGAAATGGTCACGCATAACCGCCGGCACCTTTCGCTTCATCTGGTCCGTTACAATGAGATCTAGCAATTGCTCAAATGTTTTTATCTTTAAACCTGAGACCCATTTTTTACAATAACTAGCTAATTCACGTGCATAGACGTTCCAAGTGGTCTTTGCACCTTTTACGTGACTACAAAACATCTGCCGGCACTTTTCTGCCGTGAACTTGTACATATCTAATAATTGTTCTTTAATT